>JBBYHO010000021.1:1617221-1640465 GCA_038382025.1 Adansonia gregorii
ATTATTATTATTATCATTGTTATTATGTGTTCTTAGTTGATCTGCTTTGTGAGAATAATTCTTGAATTGTGTTTGCATTGAATTTTTGAATTTGGATAAGGGCTTGGATGTTTTTTTTTTGTAAGAAGATTATTTTTTGGCCTTGCAAATTGAAACATGTTAGCTATTATATAGCGATTTGGAGGGAAACAATAGGGTTTGGGTTTAAGGTGCCCATTTGTTATTTTGCTTCTTTTAAGCCAGAATCTTTTTTTTTTTTTTAATTTTTGGTAAGGACCTTTATGCTAGCGGCATTGTGTATAATTTGGAAGGAGACGAAATTAATCTTTCTGGTTTAAATCAATCGTTATTAAGTATAATATTAAGCAAGGGCCATTTCGGTATAAGATTGGTTCTAATTAATTAGTTATTGACTATTTTAATATGATTCTAAACAAAAGAAGGTTTTTGGTTATGATAAAATTAAATAAAGAATGCAAAATTTAGGATGAATAAAGATTAAAACAACGATCAAAAGGATTGGTTAAGATATTATTCTCCAACCTTAAATATAAACTATGAATCACATATCATGATTATCTCTTGAAACTACCAACAATAGATAGCAACAAGTTCTACTATTCTAATCTGTATACATCTTATTTTGTCTGAGTTAATTTTTAGTAATTTAGAGCACAGACGTGAGAGGGATCAATGATCAAGAAGGCCTATGGATCATATCCAAGGTAAATACAAAGATGTGACATCAAAAGACGTAGTTCAGGTTGTTTGGGGATAAAAGATCTAAGAAAATTCACAATTTTGTTTGAATGCATCGATACATGGTTCTCATGTATCGATACAATGCTCCAACGATCCAAAAATTTCAAATGTCCCCATTTTTATTGATACAACATGTAAATGTATTGATATATGAGCTTATGTATCGATATAGGAGCTCATGTATCAATACCAAGACCAGAACGTGCATTCTATAAAGAAATGTATCGATACAATAGTTCATAGTATCAGTACAATGATCACTGTATCGATACAATGTTCATTGCATCGATACACTCAAGATTTTTGGACCAAATGTATCGATAAATTCTGCAATGTACCAATACATGCAGGCCATTTTCCACGGTTTGGACATTTTTGATTCGTCCACCATTGATCAAAAATTCAATTTTAACTCGTTTCTTTGCATAAAAAAAAATCAAAACCCATATCAGATTATGAATTTGGACTTTTAAATTAATCAAAACATTTTTGAAGTCTAAATTAGATAAAAAAGGTCAATGTCACATGATCACCCTACTCCTCTCTAGTTTGTTGACTAAGATCACCATCAGCCACCCTCTCTGCTAGAATATCGTTTCAGCATTTAAACTAGCCACCCTATGTCCTTCACATTGGTAGCAAGTTGCTCCCTACAACTATTGTATAGCCATCAAGTTGACATCACTTTATCCCTTTTGAGAAATTACCAAAAATACCTCTAATTTGGCTCCAAAATGCTGGTATAAATAGATCATTTATATCTCAACTGAGGGACTTTGGATTCTAGCTTATTTTTAGCTTCCAAAACACATTCACACGTCAAGAAAACCAAATCCCTTGGCTCTTCACTCACCACCTAAAAATAGCCCTAAAACACTCATTCCCAACCATTACACATTTTAAAAATCACCCTCATCCATACCCAGAACCAAGACCTCATTGTTTCTCTCTTTTTCTTGATTATTAACAGCAAGGAAAAGAGAGAAATTCAAGCCATCTCTGCTGCTCCAACTATTTGGCCAAAATTGAAGTCTTATTGGTATAACTTCCTACTTTATAACTTTAATTTTTTATTTTTTAGCACCTTCATCATTTTAGTAAGCTCTCCATGTTTCCATCACCCTCTTAGGATTATCATGCATTATTGCGGCTTTTGGTTGTGGTAGTTTAGGATTTGGATGCCTTATTGCCCCTTTGATGTGCAAAAAGTCTCATTTCATCCTTATTATTTTGACAGCTCTTGCTCATGCACTTTATGCCATATCCATGCATCTTGTTATCCTTAATCCATGTTTGATTCATTAGCCTAGCATATTTCAAGCACATTTATACATTAGCTTGCATGAATCATTGTCATATTTAGCATCCATAACATTTTCTTGTCAAAATGCATAACACTTTCTTTGTCTAGACCATTGGTAAAGTTAGCATCCCTATTCATGTTATGTGCCATCTGCTTGTATGTTTGTTGTCTTCCCCTTGTCAAAATGCAAGTTTGATGGCTGTTAAAAACTAATTTTCAAAACCTCCCCAAGCCAAGCATGTTAACCTCAACCAATGAGGATGAGAATGGACTTAGCATTTTCCTTAAAGTTAGCCAAAAATCTTGAGGAAGATTAAGTTTTTTAAATATGGAATCTTGGTTAAACGAGCTCAAATCTTTTGATTTTGTAACAAAAATGGCCTTACACCTGTTCTCGAAATGTTTGTGCCTTGTTTTCGAGTCAAAACCTTGAGTGGTGTGATCAACAGGCTGTTTCATCATCCCAAAATACTCCGAGGCTATGCAAATGAGTTTATGACGCTCATGCCACTCTTTCCCTTCAGCCATGGATGGTCGAATGTCAATGACCCGAGTTTGGACCCGAAAACATAAAGAAAAATAAAAAATATCCCCTGCTCTACTTTGTACCCTACTGGCAGTAGCACTATTACGAATTGAAAAATTACTTTAAAATCCCAAACAATTTTTCATGAACTTTATAATATCTTTCTCTGAAAGTGTGTCAAACTATATTTAGAACAAGGTCTTGTTCACCCCCGAATCAATCCAGATGAAAGAGTTATGATTTTTCAAATCGAGACTGTCTGGAATCCCTCAAGTTAACAAAGTGCATTCTGTTTAGGCCCTTTAAACCCACTAAACAATTTTTCCAAACCCATCCAACATTTTTTCTAAACGGTTCATGAAATCACCTTTTCGGAAAAGTATTATTTGTAATTTTTCGATACCAAACGAGTCCGAAATGATTTTTCAAATTTTGAGACACCCTTTTTCTTACATGCTCTGCTTGTAGCATAATTGACCCTAATTTGAAAATTTATTTCACCAGAGAGTGATATTTTGGAATATTGGGAATATTTTTAGATTGACCCTCATCGAGTTACCTTTCTAACGGTATCTTGTTCACCCTCTAAAGCCTTCAAACAAATCCAGAATAAATTAGGAAAGTGGGATGGTATGATGCTGTCCCCTATTTTCAGTTATGGTCAAAATTGAGGTGTTTTTTCTAGCCTTGTCTCGAGACATTCGAATGTCACCGTATCACCCCGATTAGCCTTGAAAACATGCCTTGAGCTCTCAAAGGCTCGTATCAAGGCACGAACATATTTTACATCTTTACCATCCTCATTCACAATAATTTATTTTGCCATAGGATGTCAAAATGCTCACTCATTTTTTTAAATCACAAAGTTTTGTCAACTTAAGTTTTCTAACTCGACCTCTCTAAAGAGTGTCAGATATATTACTTTTGGGGATACTCCAACCCCAACCTTTCAAAGGGATACTCCAACCCCGGTCTTCAAATTTGTCAAGATCTAAAAAAATCTTCCTTTGTCAAATTATTTATCATTCACAGGGATACTCCAACCTCGACTTTCTGAGGGAATACTCCAACCTCGTTTTTCAAAATTATGAACCTTAAAAAAATCTTTGTCAAAATTATTCGTCATCCACGGAGATACTCCAACCCTCTCTTTTTGAGGGGATACTCCAACCTTATCTTTCAACTACAATTAAATTTTTCTCCTTTTCAGATTTCCATGAATATGTCAAACAAACCTTGTTCAAACAAGAAACTTAGAGGTATCTCAAAAATTATCGATTTGGTTATTTCCAGATAATCGATGCCAATTGCGAGATAAATTCCAATAGTCCATCCTTTTTCTTTATCATTGCATTGAATGATCCATGTTATGTTACTCCACTTGTTGTCTTACTAACATGATTTCTTTGTGATGACTATTTGCATTCATGTTTTACAATCATTTCAAGTAAAACTAAAAGTAATATTCCACATGGGCATCTTTCCAGTGCCTAAAGTGGAATATTCTATTTTTTAGAGTAAAATCTAGAAGTCATTTTTATCAAAAATCTCTATATTCCCCAACTACCCGGGGCATATATAAGATTAAATCTTTTTTATCAAAACTTGGATTTGTATTTTTACAAGATTCATGCATTAAAAGAGGGTTATATCGAAATAGTGATGAGGTAAGATCAAAAGAATCGAAACCGAGATAAGATATAGCTAGTAAGGTACCGATTTTGGGCATCGCAAAAAGGTTCATACCTCATCATACGTAACAAACTCTCGAACCCAAATGATGAATATTTGTACTACGTAGACCATGAGATCGATGTTTTGAGTTTCGTAACTCAAAACATAGGTTTTAATAGTCATCCGATCATGCCTAGCTCGAAATGATCGGTGTGACTCCAAGCGTTGGCCATTTTGTGATGGTCATCAGAGACCAATAAGATGAGCGATTCATCTTATGGTCCCGTTCACTATATCACAAATCGAGAATTCGTACAGTCATGTTCTCATCATATCATGAAGGAAAAGCCTTGGTCAAGAAGACATTTCCAAGTTAGAAAAATATTTTAAGTCGTATGCACCCATAGATCCGCGAGGATCCACCTTAGGGTACGTTGCGACATAATCTTTCCTTGGTTTATCGTTAAATAGAATAAGCTATCCATTTAACTGCTAACTATCAAATAACTGAGAATAAGCTTTCCTAATTTGATTTAGTGGAATCTTTGAGATAGGAAAGTTAGTTTGATCTAACCAATAAACATACAAGCTTGGATTATTTAACCTAGGTTATGTTCTACAGTGCAATCAATAGAAACTTGACTATAATCATTTACCACAACCTGCTATTAATGAACAAGAAAATGAGATAATTATGGATCAAGATTCTTAATTAGTATTATATAATTTTCAGTGTTTATATAGTTGTGTATATAAACAAATTAATATAAGAATCATAAATAATTTTTATGGAAGAACATAAGCAATTTCAATAGATAATTGTTGAATAATATTTGAGAATCAACTATGAAGTAATGTCTACAGCTTCAACATCACCCTTAAATAAACAAAAAATTTAGCTACACATATTTGATGCGTTCAATAACAAATTCATAGAAAATAAATAAAGTAAAAGAAAAATAAAAGAAAGAAGGAAAAAATTCAAGTGTGGTGGCTAGTTGTAATTTGATTGTCTTCTTTTAGTTTTCTCATTGTTCTCTTTCTATTTCTTTTGGTTCTCAGCCTCTTTTTAGTTATGATCTTGTTCCTTATTGAATGCCAAGATTAAGTCTCTATTTATAGTGGCTGTGAAAAACTCTAGGTAAAGTTAGAGAATCCTAGTCCAATAAGGAAATCTACTATCAGTTTCACTACAGATTTAATGGACCAATTTTGTTGCTTTTAAGGAAATATCTATCAATTGCTTGGAGTAAAAAATCAAGTTTTTACTTAAGAATTTGATCTTTTTGACTCCAATATCTTCTTCATTCTTGTGATTTTGATATTATAAGCTCACTAATATAATCATTGACATGTTTTTACTTCATTGTCCAAAATAAATATGAAATTAAAAAAAATATAAATAACTAAAATAAACATCGAAAAAATACAAAAACTTAGAACACAAAGGAAATAAAATGTGTGATTTATGAACTTATCATGCTAGCACCTTATTTGAAGTTTGTTTGAAAATTAATGATTTCATGAACATAAATCACATAGTATACATGTTTTTTGTAATGTTCTTGCTAGATCGGTATGTAAATAATTTATCGATGCTTTTATGAGTGCTATAACGATAATGATAACTGTTTGTAATATTTTATCATAAATGTGGCTTGCATTATGAAAATGATGCCCCTTCATGTTTATAAAGAAAATCGATTAAGGAGACTTATACTTTAAGAAAAAAACATTGTGCAAGCCTTTGAATCTATTAAATTAATTAGAAACTTACATTTTGAAGTACTTTATCTTGCACTACTTGAGAAAGTTAGGATATTGTTATCATCATTATGGATAATTTTTTTTTGGTGTAAGGATTGATCGAATAAAAGATATGTAAATGCTAATATATTATTTTCATTATGTTGCCAAGCTAGGATGGTATCCTGGCTGTTACTAGCTAATGTTTTTTTACCTCTTAACAATTTGCTTAACTATAATAGAGTATGATTTAGGAAGTTTCGAGAGAATATTATATGTCACAATTCATGTTTAGCTTTACAGCTATAGGTGCAAAAATTGATAAAGAAATAACAAAAAAATATTCCCTAGTTTGTACTTAATCTCGAGTAATTTTTAAGGAAAATTCAGCTTATGAGAAGGCGAACACCTCATGAAGGTGTAGGAATTTAAACCCGGTAGGTTTTTAATTGGCCTATCTAGAGAGGTTAACACCACACAAAGGTAGGGCTACTTCACGCTCTTCCTAAAGTAGCAGGTCACCTATGCCTTACCCCATACTTTTGAAGGAGGATCTAATGCATATATATATGTACACAATGTGTGCAGGGGGAATGAACAAACCTGTTGTAGCCTATTCTATGACTTTTGTGCAAAATGCTCTAAATAGAAACAAAATATTGTAACAAGAAAATAAATAGCAATAAATAAATCAAATGATAATAATATTAATCGATGAATTATTACATAAGAAATCAAGGGAAATAATTAAATATAGATTAAGACCACAAGATATTGGGTAACATGAGATTAATTTTAGGCTTGACTCTCTAGATGTCCTCAACAAAGTCGCCAGGCTATTCGTAATATGCTAAATGGGGATCCAACACATCGAAATCAAAAGGATAAATATTTTTTCTTGTGTTTTCACATTGAGACAAGACGTAATTGTGGGAATGAATTGTTCATCTGACTTAACCCTAAATGGCTATGTCATAATAACCAATTATCTTGGAGTCACTACAATATATTTTGGCTAGATGAAATTGATCTCTTATCAGAGTTTATTTTTTAAGGGTTACAAAACCCTTAAAACAAACTCTAAAGCCTACTTAAAAATAGTGATTCACTTTAAAAGAGAGTTAGTTATGCGCGAGAAGAGATATACACCCTATGATGCCTTTAAATTGGTACTTATTAGTTTTGTATTACCTCAAATCCCAATTAAAGTTTATTTTCATTTTTTGGTATTCAACTAGGATTCTTGTACTTTGAAATTTTTTGAAATTAACATTATTATTCTAATTCCAAGTAAATTGGGTTTCAATTAATTTTAAAAATTAAAATATTTTTTGCATCCCTCAAAAAATGAAAAGGAATATGAAAGTTTTATTTCTTGAAAAAATTCAAAAATTCTAAAGGTATGCCTTTGTTTAAAATAATTGATGAGGAACCTTTTGTATACCAGAAGACATTTATAGATGATTTCAAATTGGGGACATTGCCTTGGATTTTGTGGAAAAGCATGTTTTCTAGTTAATAAAAATAAATGCTTAGTTTTTCACATGAAATCAACTAAAAGACTCCAAAGGACATGCATCAACATTTAAAAAATTACCTTAATGACATTATAGACTTGATTTTAATATAATATTACTTAAATGACCCTAATAGACATGTATCGACATGAAAATTCCCACATGACCCTTGGGACTCAGTATTAATGCTATATCACCTAATGAATCTTAATAGACATGTTTTGACATAAAAGTTGCCACATAACCATAGAGACTCCGTATTAATGTAAGATTACTAATTGACATGTATCAACATAAAATTTCCCAAATGACCCTAGAGGCTTAGCATTAATGTATTATCACCTAATGAACCCTCATGGACATGTATAGACATGAAAGTTCCCACATGACCTTAGATATTAGGATTTAATTTAATATCACCTAATGGACTTGTATTGACATAAAAGTTCCTACATGATCCTAAAAATTTAGATTCAATGTAACGTCACCTAGTGAACCCTAATGGACTTGTATTGACATGAAAGTTCCTATATGAACCTAGAGACTTAGATTTATCATGAAACTTACTAAAATGACCTTAATGACCAGATATTCATGTGAACATACCCATATGGCCCTAAAGTGATAAAAATTCCTAAAATAGCCCTAGATTATGGAAAATACTCTAAATGACCCTAAAATGTATAAAAAATGAAGTGACATTAGATTATGTGAACCTAAATGGCTCTAAAATGCAAGAAAGTTTCACACGATCCTTAGATTATAGAAAATACGATAAAATGCATGAAAATTGCTAAATGATCCCTAGATTATATAAAATAACATAAATGACCCTAAATTGTATGAAAATGACTAGGTGGTCCCTAATGTACATTAAAACACATTGGTAGAAGCCTTTTGGTTCAGTGAACCTTGAAAACATACCCACAAATATTTGTTCTTAAAATTAAGTAATAATATCATCATACATGACCTACATGCTTAAAAGGATTTATTTTACTAACTTGAACTTGCATGAAGCAAGAAACATACATAGCTTATCGACATAATATTTTTATCAGAATGGCATGGAACACGGAACTTATAGACATGGGACATAAGGATGGCATGGAATACACACAACATATTTAACATGAAAAGTGAATAGCCAAAGGTAACTAGAAATGGTTGGAATAAAGAAAATCACATAGAAAAAATAACCAAGCTCTAAAATTCACGAAAAGATTTTTATTTTTTTATGAAAAGTTTTTTTTCTATGAAACTTTAAACAAACACAAACAAGTGACAAAAAAAACTTTTTAAAGTTTGTAAATTTGGTTGTTAGACCTTTGGCACAACCCCATCACCTAAGCCATGGCTTAAATGCTCATGCTCATATGAGGCGAAGAGAAATGTGCAAAAATAAATCTAAAAAATAAACAAAAGTACCGCCTTCAAATAAGCTTAGAAGAGCTTTTTTTTTATTTCCTTTCTTCATTTTTCTCCTTTTTTCTTTTCTCTTTTTTTTTCTTGTTGCCCTACTTAGAATATTTTTCTATTTTAGATGTCCTAACAGGTTATAGAACCCTTTTAGTTGATTAGCTTTTCTTTTCTATACACTTTTTGCTTGTAAGTAAGCTCTCTAAACCCTTGGATGTTCTAATCAAAAGGCTCGGGCCTTCTAAATGGAGTATGGAGTACGCTTACCCAAGTTCCTTAGCTCTCACGTATGCTCCCAAAAAGTACTACCCCCTTAAAATGGCCATGTCTCTTAACCATGCATGAAAGCACTTGTAACTCTAACTCAAAATAGCATCTCATTACATTTCAACAAATTAGCCTTATTTGGCTAGAAACTAATAAGATTACAAGTCCGTTGGCTTCCAAACATGATTAGAGAATTTACATCAAAAAAAGTTTAGTTAAGTTTTAGTGGTTTTAGCTAAATAGGAGAATTACAAGCTCATATTCTTTTTTATTTTGGGGTAAAAAGGTTGGTAAAATATCATTTCCATGATTATGCAGTTGCAATAGGTCATTTGGAATGGTTAGAGAGGTGAAATGCTAGCAAATTCGAAATAAGTAGACTTGTGCCTTTTTTTTCATTTTTTTTAGGTTGTATCACTACATTAAGGGCCAATGCATTGATACATCATGAATTGTATTAATACAATGGCATCCCAGTAGCTAGGATCAAGTTTTGGCCAACGATGTATCGATATTTAATGAAATGTATGATACATTTTCAGGATTTGCATGAAAATGCCTTATTTTGATTTTCCAAATGTTCTTACTTGTTCAATGTAGTCCCTGCGCATCCCGAACCTTTTAACTAAGTGCTTGAGTGCTAAAATTTAAAAGGGAAAGAGTGGGAAATGCATATTTTGTTAGATATAATCTGTCTAAAAATTACTACAAACACATAAACTTGTTAAATGATATTGCTCTGAATTAAAATAAATATTACAAATGAAATTACACAAAAATGTACTTTACTAGAAAAAATTTTGAATAACACAATTTGTTTGAGTTAACATTTGCAACCTTTGACTTTAAGATGTTTATCGCCTGCCAAATGCATTCAACTGATTCTGCAATATGTCTCCTAAGTATCCTTGATCTCATTACCCAGCGATGACACTTTCAAGCGATAACACGGCCAACCAAAAGAATGATATGGATTTTCTCTCTCGAATATGAAACAGCATACAAAGTTGCAAAGTTGGATGAAAATAAACTTTTTTTTCTAGATCAGCTGCTAGATTTCATCCATAGCTAACCTTTTAAAATCAAGATAGTTTCAGTCCTAGTTAGTAACATTTAAACAGAACTATTTTTTGACATAAGTACAAAGCAAACATTTTAAAAAGAAAAATAAAACTTGAATTAATACAAAATGGTTGAGATAGATTTTTAAAATTAAAAGTTAAACCAAAGCTATTAGAGATGTTTATATAGATAATGGTTTGGTTAGGTTGAATTAAACAAGGGGTTGAGCTCTCTTGGCTAGGCTAGCTCGGCTTCGCTTGGTGTTGGCAATGCATACGCGCATGTGTGGTCTAACCTTATATGGACTTCCATCTTCAAGCCCAAAAGCTTGGATGCCCCTTAAGGCCCAGCCTTGCCTAGGAACTAAGCTTATATATACCATTTACACAAGAATCCCATGTGGGATTACATATACCACCAAAGACCAATCAAGCTGTACCTCTTAAAATGGATAACATGTGAATAATTTCTCATTCACCTTGGATATCAGTTGTGTAAATTAAACTTACATCATGTATCTCGGTACGACATCCTATGTGTATTGCATGATCTACTTCCATACATATACATATTTCATATTTATGCACTATTAAAGTTTCATTGATATCCAACAATCCCCCTTATGAATGGAAATTTTATTGTCTAATTAAAATGAAAAACTGACTTGAATAAGAGAAAATCCCTTTGAGGAGTTATTGTTTTTGGATAGATAACTTTTGGCCTTGAACCTTCCATAATGACAATTATCAGATTTACTTGGCCAACTAGTTGTTGCAACATGGTCGGGATATGAATCCTGACCAGTCGGACTTAAAAAAGTAGGTGTAGCCCTCATTCATATATGCATACACATACATATATATCATCGTTATTATTTTATTTTTTTGGGGACTAGGTCATCAAGATAAATCATACACTCAACTTAACTAAAAGTAGTCATTTGAAATGACCGTTTGTCTTAGAGTTGCTACCAATTTATTTTGGCTAGGTGAGATTAGTCACTTATCGAAATTCATATTTTAAGGGCTATAAATCCTTAAAAACAAACTCTAAGGTCTATGATAATACCAAAAATCATATAAAAGGTTTCAGAAGTCGGTTACAATCATAATTAAAGCTTAATCCCTTTTCATGACGCCTGATAATCGGTGCCTTATTAATTATGTGTTAACTTAAAATTATATTTTTATTTGGTTTCAATAATCGATATTTAACTATAATTTTTGTATTCCAAAAATTTTCAAATCCAAAATTGATTATTCTATATGAGAAAATCAGGTTTTTAATATTTTTGAAAATCAAAATATCTTTCATATCCTATCAGAGGATTGAAAAAATATGAAAGGTCAAAGTATCTTCCACACCCCACTAAATGACTAAAAGAATCTGAAAGGTTCTATTTTTACAAAATTAAAAAAAAAAATTTGGATTGTACTCATTTTGACAAGGACATCTCATTATTAAAATAATTTGCAAAGCTTCTTCCATATTATGGAAGACATTCGATGTGCCATTTTAACATTGGAGACATTGCCTTGATTTTTAAAAATCTCGATTTATTTTTTTTGTATTCCAAAATATTTGATATTTAACTATAATTTTTGTATTAAAAAATTTTTCAAATCCAAAATTTATTATTCTGTATGAAAAAATTGGGTTTTTAATACTTTTGAAAATCAAAATATCTTTTGTAACCTATCGAAAAACTGGAAAAATATGAAAGGTCAAAATATTTTTCACACCCCACCAAATGACTAAAGGAATCTAGAAGGTTTTATTTTTACGAAATTAAAAAAAATTAGATTTTACTTATTTTGAAAAAGATATCTCGTTATTAAAATAATCCGCAAAACTTTTTTCATATTATGGAAGACATTCATTGTACCATTTTCAACATCAGAGACGTTGCCTTGATTTTTTAAAATCCTGATTTTGTATAAAATTATAATAAAAAAATTATCCTAAAACCTAATTTCGATGAAAATTATGAAACTAGACTTCAAGGACTTAAACGTGGTCAAATAGATCAAAATATCTCCTAAAGTGCACCTTTGACATGAAAGTATCCTGATGACCTTAAAAGAGTTGATTTAAAATAAATTACTAAAATATCCCTAAGGTATAACGTTAGACCCTTTAGTGGTGAATGAAATCAGGAGGGAGTGAATTGACTTTTGAAAAACTTTTCACAAATTAAAACTTTGATAAAATGGAGAAACTTAAATAATGATCTTTGAGTGCAAGTTAGTGAATAATAAAAAGACAATTAAAAAGCTAGAGAAAAAGAAGAAAACTCAAGTATTTAGAAAGGTTCGGCCTTCAATGCCTATGTCCTTTGCTTCAACCTCACTTGCCTCAGATTTTGCTGATTCACTAACTTAGGTTATCTATCTTTCAAGGACAAGGTATAACCTTTAAACTCCCTATCTTTCTAGGATAAGATAACAACCTTTATTATTTATCTGTTATGGCTAAGATAAAACGCTTCTCTACTTTTCAATGGCTAATTAGGAACCTCCCATTTTTGCAAAGACTTGGGTGTAAAGAAATAAAACCTATAAAGGCTAGGTGTTCATAAGAATTTTGGCTTAAAAAAAATGTGTATAGAGAGATACAAGATGAAGAATATAAAGATAGTTTAGATACCCTCTTTTGTCTAAGCCATTATTTGAAACATCTAGTGTCACTTTTCAAATGTCATCAAGGTCATGAGGATGAGAATAATCAGTTCCTTATCATTACTAGTTTAGGTAGAAAGTATAAAGAGTCAAAGGTGCATAAATTTCAATTTTTTGCATGTATGTATTGATACATGGTCTTTATGTATCGATACAAGGCCTCCACATCATCAAATTTCAATAGGCTGTATTGATATTAGTGGGGCTTGTATCAATACATATGCTTGATGTACTGATACATTTGCTAAATGTATTGATGCATGGCTCAGTAGTAGCTAAAATTCAATTTTTGGACAAGATGTATCGATATATAAGTAATTGTATTGATAAAATTTTTCAAATGTATTGATACAATCTTCATTGTATTGATACATTCTGGATTTTTTGCCCAGACGTATTGATATAATTTGCAATGTATCAATATGTTAAGGCATTTTTGCCTAGTTTGTGATTTTTTTAGCCTCCGCACCATTGATCTAAAAGCCTAATTTAAGCATGATTTTGGCATAAAAATCATTAAAATTAATATAAGCCTTAACTTTGAACTTATGATTGAGTTATAACAATTTTTGGGGCCAAAATAGCTTGAAAATGGGACATTTTCATGGATTAAATGGCTTGTTCAAGGGTAAAGTTAGCTATTTTTCATCTGCAGACTTCACCAACAACTTTGTTCCATTAACCAAATCATGACAGCTAATAGGATTTGGGCTAGTTAAGCATAGTACTCAGGGTTACCCCTATGGTACATTTAGAAAATTTAAAATTACCTTTGTGTTTGGCCTTCAAATCTTGGTTGATCATTTGCCTACAAAAGAGCTAACTTTGGCTCAGCAAAATGGACAAAAAAAATCCTAAAAACACTGTTCCATTGCCTTTTACCCTTAACTAAAAAATTCATTCTCTTAGCTCCTTCAAACCCTTACCAAAAACCTTCAAAAACTTATCTTTTCAGGTACTTTCATCCTTAAAGCATTTTTCATCAACATTATAACCATTTCTTCTTTTAATTTTTTTCTTGCTAAACAAAAAAAAAAAAAAAGGAAAATGAGCTCAAAGCTATTACTCAAAGGAAAGACTAAGGTTTAAGGCTTATTGGTATTTTTTTTTTCACTTTTTTTCATTTATTTTCTATTCGCCATCATCTCCATCACTTTAGTGAACCAAAAATCTATGTAACCGCGACTTTTTTTAAGGAAAACTCATGCATTTTGTTGCCTTGAATGTGGTAGACTTAGGATTTTTCATGCTTTATTGAACCCTCTAGCATGTTTCTTTGTTTCCTTGCGTTTAGCTCTTTTTGAAAATATGTTTCGATGTTGCCATGAAATTCAAACTAGTTGTTCATCATTATCAAAGCAAGTTCACAACATTTCCATGGCATAACTCTTGTTGTCATTCATGAAACTAATATGTTCATGCACTCCATTATCATTTTCTTGCATTTTTGTTACTAATATCATGTCCAAATGCCATCTTTCCGTGTCTAAACATGTTATCCATGACTATTTACATGAATTTATATTTGATTCATCTTATGTTTGTCAAGGTGCTTACTTGTTTGCTATCAAAATCTAATTTTCTAAAAGCTTCCCCAAGTTAAGGCCATGTTAACCTTAATAAATAAGGATTAACATGAACTTAATTTTTTTATCTCATTAGTCTTCCAATATTAGGGAAAAATCAAGTCTTTATGTTTGGATTCAAAGGTTTCTAAGGTCAAAATTTTTGTTTTCAAAAATAAAAGTACTATCTTTCTTATTCTAAATTGTTTGTGCTGGTTCCTTGCCTAAAATCCTTGTAACATGGTCAATAGGTTGCTTCATCATCCTAAATCACTATGAGATTGTGAGATAAACCTATGAAATCGGTATCACTATTTCCTTACTGTCATGGACATTTGGATGTCCATGGCTTGAGTTAGACCTAAGAAACTCGGAAAAAACAAATACTTCATTATTTTTGCCTTGGTAGCATCGTAGTCCTTATTTGAAAAATCATGTTTGAACCTTAAACTATTTTTATAGAATTTTTTGATATTTTTTTGCAAGAGGGAAACAAATTACCTTTCCAATAGTATCTTATTTACCTATGGATCATTCTGGATGAGAGTGTTATGATTTTTCAAATCAATGTTATTCGGAACCCTTAGAATCAATGACCTACATTCAGACTATTTTGCCCATCATATATTTTTCTAAAATTTTAAAATATTTCCCCAAAATTTTCATGACATTCACTTTTTAAAATGGTATTCTTTTTTGTGATTTACCAATTCTGAGTGAGTCTAGAATGATTTTTCTAATTCCGCCATGGCTTTTCCTTTGCATGTGCTGTTAATGTCATGCTTGACCCAAATTTAAAATTTATGTTTGTTGGAAGGAGATTTTTTAGGACTTTTGGAATATTTTTACATTAAAATTATTGAGTAACCATTCCAATGATATCTCAACTGGCTCCTAACACCTTCAAGTTTGCCCAAACTATATTCAAAAAGGTGGATAGCGCGACGTTGTTTCATGTTTTCAGCATTAGTCAAAATTAATTGATTTTTTTGAATTCCCACTTTGAGACATACAAATGTCTTTAAGTGGCACTAATTAGTCCTTTTGAGTCAAAATAAGTGCCTTAACCTTGTAGATTGGGATCAAAGCATAACAATCTTCATCTTGTCATTGTCTATTTTTATCAATTTCTTTTTTAATAAAAAAATCACTTATTTTGTTAAGAATTTATCAAAAATGTTATTTCTTCAAGAAATCACCAAACCTTTGTCAAGATAAATCCTTCGAGGTCTTCTATCCAAAATCATCAAAGTTTCATCTACAGAGATACTTCCACCTCATCTTCTAAGGAGATATTCTAACCTTATTTTTACAAATGTCATTCAAATATCTAAAATCACTTAAATTTTCATCTTCGGGGAAACTTCGAGGTGATACTTCAACCCTGGCTTTTAAAATTGTCAAGAAAAAAATTAATTTTTTTCTCTTGTAGGTCACTTTGAGCTTTTGTAATATTAAAACCTAATATTCATGCCTCAATTAATCAATGGGTCTGAACATGTCTCCAAAATTATAAACTCAATGATTTGAAGATAATTGATGACAATTATGAGATACATTTCGATCATCTCTCTTGTTTCTTATTTATTGTTTTGTGTGATTTGTTTTATGTGATATTATTTCTTTTTCATCTTACTCATATTTTCCTTTATGATGATAATTTTGCACCCATATTTTGAAAATCGTTTTCCAAAAATTACAAGACAATGTCCCATGTTAGTATCTCTCCAGTGCTTGATACAAAATATCTAATTTTTTTTAAAAAAACTAAATTTGAAGAATATTTTAATAAAAAATCCTTATGCTCCCCACCTCTCTAGGGTGTACGTGATTTATATTTTTTATCTAAAATCTAGATGTATTTTATTTAAATTTATGCATAAGAAGGGGATTATAATTAAATAATTATAGTCAAAACCAGGGAAACTGAAACTAAGTTAAGACATGGCTAGAAAGGTATCGATTTTGGGTGTCGCGAAGAGGTTCATACCTCATATGTATTTCTTTCAAGAAAGGTTCATACTTCATATACGTGTCCTTCAAGTTGCTAACAACTTAGCCTATAACTAGCTGTGTCTTGCTTAGTTCTTGGTTTTTTCAGTTTCAATCATTATTTAACTATAGTCCCTTTCCATTTTTATCTGCTAATATTTTATTTGTCATGAATTTTGTCATGAGATCATCTAGGACTACCTCATTCCTAAATAAATATTGATTTAATAAACATGGTAATACGGGGTAAATAGAAGGTTTACTTGTTTCCCTGACACACACTATTGATAACTTTAGAAAAAAAGAGTTATTTAGTCTCATTATGTGTAATAGATTAGCTAGGTCTTAGAGATTTTTATTTAGATTTTATTTATTAGGTTTTATTTTAGTAGTTTTTAATTTATTATTATTTACTTTCTTTAAATTTTAGTTACTTAGTTATTTAAATATTTTCCATATCTTTGTAAGTCAAAACCTAAAGGAGTTTGCCAAAAGTGCAACAAGCTAATCAAGAAGTAAAGTGGATCAAATCAAGCAAAGTCATTAAGTTTGGTAATTTCCAAGAATAATATGTTTAAGCTAGTTAGAAACTAAGTTTCTACTTTTAAGTTTTGCTTATGTCTAAGACACTTAGGATTAGAATAAAGAAACATAACAGATACTTTATAGTTTTTACTTTTCTTTGTTCTCTAAACATGAGAAAAGCTATCAGGATTTTGCAATAGGAGAAGGATTGAAGAAATTGAAGAAAAGGATTGACAGACCTTAGTTTTCTCTTTCTTTTAATTTTTATCTTTATTGTAATTTTTATGATGGTGAAACTCTAGTGTTTTGTGTTTTATTTAATTAATATGAGTTATATTTATTTTTCTAGGGTTACAATGGAACTCAATATATAATTTGAATTATTTTCTTTTCGTTTCTTGATTAAATGATATTTAAGTTGTTTATTCAATCTTGTACTTGATGCTTTTAATTGCTTGAACACTAATTAGATTGATTTGGTAACCTTAATGAACCTGGAAAAGGGAATTTTTTGTTTAGACCTAGATTGAATGACATACATTTTGTATTCATTTATTAGGATGAATTGATCTACATGTTAGATAGGAATATACGAGCATGCCATCTGTAACCAAATTAGAGTCTAAGCTTAATGAGTTTTTCTTAATTTAATTTACAGAGGAATATATTAAATCGATTAAGAGAGATATTTTTATATGATCATTAAAGATACGTACAAATAAATTAGAACTCGAGGTTAACAGCACATTATCATTAGCTAAGTTAAAAGAGTAGAGTTTATTCACATAAAGTGTTGAGAGAAATTATAATCCTAGGCTTTTATTATTTATTATTCGTTTTATTATTATTATTAAGCTTATTTTTAATTTTTAATTTTTTTAGTAAGACTAAGTTGTTCTAATTTTAGTACATAACAAATTTGGAATAGCCTTCATGGGAACAAATGTTTTACTTCATCTTTATATTACTTGTTCACAATACATGTATTTGTATGGTAGATATCATTGTGCAGTTGCACTTGCATTAGATTCCCACCAAACTCCATAGTGAGATTAGGGTCCCAATTATTATGAGGAAATAACCTATTTACCTTCATGAATACCCTGCGCACAGGTATACAATAACTTCTACGTATAAATTATAAGCAACCCTCCATATTTACTTAGGGAAGAAATACATCCACTGAATCGAGCTTGCTCCACCAAGCTTGTGATGGGCTTATGATCAAGGTGCCTCAGCTATCTTTATCAGATGAAAAAGCAATTTAAATACTAGTTTAGATGTTAGTTGAATCCTACATAGTGAACCCTATGAGTTAAACCATGTCAAACTATGCCAAAATGTTGCTAAAATAACCATAAGATTAAGGACACTTGAAGAAACACCTCCAAACTTTACCTTTGCATGCCATAGTTATGTAGGCAATAGTGAATGAAAATTATTGCTATGTGTGTCATGTCAGTGTCATGACACAATGTTATGCTGTCCGATCGATGGCTAAACTTCGTCAATAAGTGAATGATGGTAAACAAATGTTGTCACTTATAAAGCACTATGTCACCTTAAAGAAAGTCATATTTAACACGAAAAAACTATTATGCTACTCGATGTCAGCTTGACGTACATCCTAGTTTAGGTGGTGATGAATGAACATCACTCCATAGTCAGCTAGTTATGTGCCAAAGAGGTATTATACCATCTTAATCAAGGCAAAACTTTACCTGAACAAGCTGTGATGCTGTCTGACTGACAACTTAATGCATGTAAAATATTAAGCAATGGTGTACGTATGCCACTATATAGGTTGTTGGCTTATCCCTAAAGGTGTTTGCCTACCTTGATAACGACGATTTTTACCTGACACGTCCTTATGCGCTTGGGTATTTACCATGTCATGATACTTGTAATTGTCATGTCTGCCCTAAACATCATAGCACCTATTGTCTAGGGCATTTATTGTGATTTATTTTTGTTCTTCCATTTTTTGTTCTTTGTATGTATTACTTCATATTTTCACTAACCTATTTCCCTTTTGTTTCTTGATTGTTACATGTATCATGCATCATGCATCATAACCATAATTATGAAACATTTGACTAAAAGTTCAATGTTCAGCAAGGGTTGTCTATCATAGAGCAATAGTTTGTTCTCGTCCTCAAGTCTGTTGAAGAAGTCAGAGCATGGTTAAAGGATCGATAGCACAACGTTAGGGATATCTTTAAGCACAGCTATGTCCCAGAGTCATAAGAAAGTTAAGATAGGGCACGATCAAAATAACTAGCTTGATCTAAAGCACATATGGGCTAGTCAGGACAATAGTGAGAATGAGTCATTCATAAAGAGATATGAGGATATAACTCTATTACTTCAAGTTCAATTAGACTTTGGCCTATTGCAATTGGCATCACAGTTCTAGAATTCGACATACCGATGCTTCACCTTTAATTAGGAGGATTTCACTCCCACCATCAATGAATACACTGCATTGCTCAATATTAAGAGGGCCAAGTCTTATAGGATATATTCTAAAGTGCTATAACCTCTTGCTTTAAAGAAGAGCCATCATAAGATAAAAGAGAATAGTGAATACATTTCTATGGCTAATCTAAAGGAAGCAATGCTGAATATCACTGATCTAAAGAAAGTTTAGGATGTCATTGCCTTGGTGACATATGGGCTGGTCATATTCCTAAAGACCTTGCGGTATGTAAAGGTGATAATAGCTTATTTTTCTCATGCTTGTGTTGTAACATCAACCATATATCTACCATCATTGTTGAGACCATCCGAGCCCTTAGCTTTTGCAAAAAAGAGGGATGAGTAGATTCATCAGATATGCCCTGCTCTTTCACATTTGGCTCATTAACCACTTTCACATCGAAGAAAAGAGGATGATACGCAATTTTTTTTCTAACTTCAACCCTCTCTCTAAGGTCATCAAGAAAAAATGACACTAAGACAATTTTGAGGAATAATGGTTCAAAAAATTTTAGAACCTAATAGAAAAAGTTACATGGAGAGCCTCATGGATGTCTTTCTAATCAATCAAATATAAGTGTGATGACTATACTTGCGTGCCATTTATAGGGTTATATGGATGCTCCAACTATGCACCCTTCTTAGTTCTGCGATAGTTCCAATGTCAATAATTCATTTTTTCTTTGAAAACCTTAAGTACGAGAATTTGAATATGGAGAAGCCAAGTATAGATCGAAAGTCCAATCAACCTTTCAGGCTTAAAGAAAGGTTTATTACATGGAGAGATATTAGAGAATAAGCGTTGTGACTCTGGGGTATAATGAATAGAGGATTGTTTCGTTAATAACACTTTACCATTACCCAATATTGGGACATTACACGTCTTGGTGGATGAGCCTCTTTCTAAAGTCGAACTACTTAGATAGGAGTTTGAAGAAGAAAGGGCTATCTTTGCCACAAATTTGCTCAGTTGAAGGAGGAAGAAAGTCAAATAGAATAGACATCTACCTTCAAGATGGCAAGATAAACTGAGTGGTTAAAATTAAAAATTAGTTCAATGAGGTCTTAAAAGTTTGACTAAGGACTATATGACACTTTGAAAAAGGAATAAGTCCTGGCACATCAGTAAATCATCGGTCAAATAGAAGGCAAAGTTTGATACTTTAAACAAAAAACTAAATTCGTGGAAAGAAGTGGCTCGGGTCAATAAGGAAAAGCTTATAAGCGTTCATGCCCTCACATCAACTTACCAAAAAAGGATTAGATGACTTGAAGCTCAAGTACGAGACTTAAAAGCTACCAGGGTCGAGAATCAAACCCTAACAGTTAGGGTTCAAGATCTAGATCGTTCCTTTTAAGCTCACAAGGCCATATCATTGATTAGGTGAGAGCCTTCGAATAGTAAGAATAGGAATCGTAGGTGAAGATTAACCAGGCACACCTTAATTGTCAAGAATAACATTATCACCTCACTAAACAAATATAGATAGCCTAATTAAAGGCAGATGATATGATCGAGTGGCTCGATCTTTGAAGTAAGACATCATATTCATTGGGGACTACGAACAGCAATTGTTGAGTTTCTTAGGACACGTAATTAAACAATGTAATAATGGCAGATATTTTTGAACGTAAATATGTCAAAACTCTGTTTGTTGCTCTATGAAAGATGTTATTGGTGAAGCTATTCTATAAGCCAATTATCTCTATTGCATTTGTATATTTAATTATATTCTTGTATTGTTTTACTTATGCATCCATATCAATAATCATTTATTGTCATGACTCCATACTTGTTGTTATCTCGTTGTCATAATAAAACCCAATAGTTTACCAGATATGGCACCGAATATGCATTTGGCAGGATTCAGCTTTAATTGGTATTTATGAAGCTTCTTGAAGAGTTTTTGCAAATTGGCCACATGTTCACTCTCTTTTTCCAACTTGGCATTATACACATAGACCTTGATTTCCTTATGCATGAGATCATGGAACAATGTTACCATTACCCTTTTGTAAGTTACCTTAGCGTTCTTGAGCCCAAAGGATGTCACTTTATAGCAGAAAGTGCCCTCCATGGTTATGAATGTGGTCTTTTCCATGTCTTCAACTACCATTTTAATTTGGTTATATCCTGAAAACCTATCCATGAAGGAAAACAATGCGTTTTTGGTAATATTGTCTACTAGGGCATCTATGTGAGGTAAAAAAAAATATATTTTGGGCTAGCTCAATTTAGACCCCTATAATCTACACATATTTGTGCTTTACCATCCTTCTTAAGAATTGAGACTATATTGGCTACCCAGTCAAGATATTTGGCTACTTTGAGAAATTTTACTTTAAATTGTTTCTTTACTTCTTCATTGATCTTTGGAAGCATTTCACGTTTTATCCTTCTAAGCTTTTGTTATGTGGGCTTACATTTGAGTTTAAGGGGAAGTTTATGGATTACAATGTTGATATCTAATCTAGGCATGTCTTGGTATAACCAAGCAAATACATCCTGATATTCTTAGAGGAGAATTATTTGTTCAGCTCAAGTTAATGGTTTTGTGGATGTTCTAATTTTGACTTATTTCTTATCTTCTTATATTCTAAGGTTTATGGTTCCAGTGGGTTCTTCATAAGGTAATATCTATTTTTTTTCCTGTTCAACTAGTCTCAGTAGGTTTAGAGGTATAGGGTTCTTTTAAGGATCCTCTTCAGATTTGACCTCACTAGCATAGACCGGTTGCTTAAAATCAATTTTTGAAGTTTCAGTGTGAACATTCATGCCACTTTCATTAGGGTACCTAAAAATATGAAAAAAATAATATAGGTGGAAAAATATGTAAAAAAAGATCTGAAATTGACAAAAACTATGAACACAAAAAATAAAATGCATAATGCTTAGTCATTTTCATAAATAATACTTAATAAAAGATGCCCACACAAAGGATCCTAAAATGCTTTTAGTCGAGAACATGTAGGTTTAGATCATAGCATTACTTTGAAATAGACTTGAATAGTACAAGAATCTCAGTTTTAGTCTAAACACTTGGAACAAATCTTGGAGGGCATAAACTAGTCTCTGAACTTATGGTTGACATCTCTGGCTTATCAATCGCATTGATGGAGACATCCTTGAATGCCTTGTTCAATATAAGCATAGCGTTAGCAGAGCTAATGTTTACATGTCCTCCTGGGCATAAACTTTTCTAAAGTGGTGGGAATATCATTGGCTTATCCTTTATGTCTCATCCTAACCAACGGGCTATTTTCTTCTGATTTTTTTATCTTGTTTTCTTTTTTGATACGCATTAGGCTTGAATCCTAGCCCTTTTTTGTTGATCTAGTTGATAACTTTTAATGCTTTAGCAATCCTTTAGAGGTGTTTTTCAAATCTTTTTCTAGCTTAGGCACCTTTAGTGATAGTCATCTTCAAACCTATGTAAGTACTCTCTGAAAAGTGAGGCTGAACCATTGGCAACCCTTCTTTAACATAAGTAGCATTGAACAACTCAAAGGATTGCAAAAAGAATTCTCGGATGCCTTCATCAGGCTTGACATATGGGGTATCAGTTGAGGCAGCAACAATGATATCGTCTTTTCTTTTGATACTGACAACTTTATTCTCGATGACAAATTTCAACTTTTGGTGTAAAAATGATGGTACTGCCCTAGAAGAATGAATCTAAGGCCTTCCTAATAAGCAGTAATATGATGGAGCAATATCTATTACATAGAA
>JBBYHO010000021.1:1640565-1684877 GCA_038382025.1 Adansonia gregorii
GGTCATTTTAGAACAGAATAGTGATGTTCCCCACAATGTTTCAGCTCGTATAATCATACAACTCTTTTGGATATGAGATATGTTAATGGGGTACTTGTTCAAGCATGTCATTGGTATTACATTTAGATCACCTTGCGCAATGTGATGCCTTTATAATACGTGGTGATATGAAAGGCTTTACAGTTTCTTCTCTCTTCATGCGAGATTTCATCATTATTGAAAGATATGTAATTATCGACGATGATGTTACTCACTAATCGATCCAACTGACCTATAGAAATGTCAAGAGAGACATAAGGCTTATTTAAAACTTTGAGAAGGCCATTCCTGTAAGCTTCGAAATTTAACAATAGTGACAACATAGATATCTTAATGGGTTGCTTATTTAATTGATTGACGATGGTGTATTCACTATGTTTGATGAATTTAAAGAATTTTATAGCTTTTTTCTTATTCATTGGCTTCTTAAAGACTTCAGAATTTGAGTTTTTGATTGTAAATTTTGATGCTTAAGGAATAGGGCTACTATTTTTTTTGAGTATCACTTCTTGATGCTGTTGGAGCAGAGCATCTGCCACTCTGAGTTAGATGACTTGCTCCTAAAAGTTCCACACTTGTCGCTCATTGACTAGATTCCTTGATGATTAAGGTTTTTTTTCCATAGTTCCAAAAAACCACTTTACTATCCTTATAAGGGAAAGGAGATAAAAGTTGAATGGTCATTCTTGGCATGGGTTAAACAGGGGTGGGTTTGACTCTTGGTTGATTATTGCACAAGATCAATGATCTTTCAACCCCATAAAATGGATTGTCTTTTTCTTTTTCTATAGTGTTGATAGACATTGTTGCATTGGGAGACTTGGTATGTGGGGGTTTACTTTTCATCATAGAATTCGATGCTACCTTTATACATCATCTTTTGAACCAAAGCACAAAACTCTTTGCATGTTTGAAGAGCATGATCATAATTAGTATGGAAATCGCAAAAGTCATCAATTCTTTCCTCTATATTTTTGGCTGCATTAAGTAGCTTAGCTTGTACCAAGATTTGCCAAACTGAATTTATTGGGGTTCTAACTTCTTTTATGTTTTTTACAATCCTACAATTTTCTTCAATAACTATTCTCTTTAGGTCTAATTCAACATGAGTTTGAGATGAACTGGGTTCAGTGCCAGATTTTGATTGCTAACTAGCCTTCAGTTTTTTTTCGCTTTATCTTTCCAGATATTTTTCTACCTGATTCCTTTTTATGGCCTCATTAATCATCCTATAGAGTACGACTACATCTGTGAAGCTATTTAGGAATCTTTTTACTACCTTTTTATAATAAAGGGCTTGCAACGTTTCAATGAATCTAACAATCATCTCTTTTTTTGTTAATAAGGGATGAATCTGGGTAGCCTCCTTTATCCATCTCGAAGCATACTGCTTAAAACTTTCATTAGCTTTCTTTTTCATGCCCATAAAAGACGGGCAACTTAAGATCCCATTATCGGTAGATCTATCCTTATTAATAAATAGATCAACACGTCCATCTTTTTCCTCATAAAATCGAATCTTGGACTAATCCATCATCCCTTGGACCATTTCAAAGAATAATAGATAATGTTGTAAGTTGTGTCCTTGATCGCAATGGTAACAAGATGTTTCAGTGGTATTCCTTCTTTGATTTTTATCAAATGTTACTAATCTAGCTTTCACAAAAGCTTGCCAGACCTTGTTTATCAGGGTTTTGACTTTTCCAATGCTTTTTTTAACCAAACAACCTTTTCCCCTGATTATCACATTCACTTGGACCATTTCCAAGGATGATAGACAATGTTGCAAATCCTATCTTTGAATGCAATGGTGACAGGATGTTTCAGTGACATTCTTTCTTTGATTTTTATCATATGTTACTAATCTAGCTTTCACAAAAGCTTGCCAGACCTTATTCATTAGGGTTTTGACTTTTTCAATGCTTTTTTTAACCTAACAACCTTTACCTTTGATTATCACATTCACACTTGGTTTGGCATGATTAGAGAGTGAATTGGCTCCAACATTTGGTTAGGCCCTTAGTCTACCTTAAACACTTCTTTTTCTAATAGACCCTGCACTTTTTTTTTAAAAATGAAATGCAGTTCTCAATGGAATGACCTTGTGCTCTAGCGTGGTATTTAGAATAAGCATTCCCATCATACCATCTGGGTACATTGGTGATCTTTGGTTCATGAATACTGGGGCCACTAGTTTACTTGCCAATAAACGAAAGTAAATCTCTTTATAGTAGTAAAGGAGTGGTTCAAAGTGTTTCTTTTTCTCGAGGTGCTTATTGATTATTTGGAGCTCTCATGTTATTCATGTTGTGAGGTTGTACACTTCAAATATGAACTGATATGGAGTAAAGCTCATTACTAGAGCAAATCCGGCAGTATGAACTAACTGTGGTACAGGGGAGTAAGGATGAAGACCTATGTTCAACTTTTTTGGAAGGTACATAGGCTATGCTAGATATAGACTTTGATTAAACCTAGCGCAATTTTCACCAACAACGTTCACCTTATTCTTTTTACCCTTAGTTACTACCTTTTTGACTGATCCAGATGATTCCCTAATAGATATCCTACCACTTTCAATGGCATTCTTAATTATTTCACCCAATATAACCATATCGATAAAATTTTTCATGACGCTTCCTACTAGCCTTTAGTAGTAAGGAGCTCGTAGGTTGCCAACAAACATGACCATTATTTCTTTTTCAACTAGAGGGGGATGAACTTAAGCTGCCTCCTTACTTCATCTCTGAGCATAATGGCTAAAGCTCTCAAAAGATTTCTTCTCCATGTTCATAAGGGAAAAGCATTTCAAAGCCCAATCAGACACATACTTATACTATTCAAGGAACGCGCATGCCAAATCTGCCCATGTTTAAATTCTTACAGGATCAAGCCCTATATACCATCGAAGAGTTACCCTAGTCAGACTATCTTGGAAGCAATGGATCAATAGTTTCTCGTTCTCTTCATAGCCTGCCATTTTACAATAGTACATGTGAAGATGGCAGTGAGGTTAGCAGTCCTATTGTATTTTTCAAAATTAGGCACTTTAAACTTGGGTTAGATGACCCTAAGGACTAAGTGTCTATGATTCTAAAGTTGTTATTTCCTTTAATAGCTCGAAGGTGTTTCTCCAGTGATTGATACTTGTCCAAGTCTTTATCATTTTTTGAGGGCCTCTTTGCTTTCTTTTGCTCTATTTGCTCATCGAGGTCCAAGACTATAAGCCTTATGGTGAAAAGCCTACATTTGAAATCCAAATTTTCTTATTTCCTTTGATAGCTCGAAGTTGTTTCTTTAATGATTGATACTTGTCCAAGTCTTCATCATTTTCTGAAGGCCTTATTACTTTCTCTTACTCTATTTGCTCATCAAGGTTTGAGACTATAAGCCTTGTGGTGAAAAGCCTGCACCTTGAAATCCTTAAATCAAATGGCATACTATTGTAAGATTGATGAAAATGAACACCTAGGTCGGTGTGATGTTTGCTGTGGAGGATGCTGCGCATGCAATGCCCCTTCTCGAGCATTGGTGGCTTTAGTACCACCATTCAAATTGCTTTCAAGATTGATAGGTTTTCTCCCCATTTTGACTATGCTCATCTGTCCTTTTTCCTTCAATGCATCAGACAGCAGCTTGGTTAGTTCAGTAATCTGAGCTTAGAGTTCCTTATTCTTACGAACTGATTGCTCTTAAGGCTCTCTATACATGAGTTTGAGTCTTTCAATATGGGTCTGGTGATTATTTTCCATAACTTTGCAACGATTGTGAATGTTACACCTATGGTAAATAGTAGGTTTCATGTTTTAGAGTACTTTTACTTTAAATTATTATCAGATTAGGCCTTTATGATATGTTCATGCATATGTTTAATGCAATAAGAATGAATATGAATGAATAAAACAATGAAATAATTAGGTTAGTCATGCAAATGCAAAATAGATAATTAGATTAAGAGGCAGCTTCACCAATAGCATCTTTTATTTAAGCAACAAAATATCCTGATTATGCATCCAAAAATATATGAAATCGTTACATTACTTGATTACATAGTCCAAGAAATACAATAACTCTTGCTCATGGGCTCCAATGGGCAAGATATCACGTGTTAGGGATCGAGCTGCATCCATTATGTTCTCGGCCTCAAATTGAGCTACCTGAATTTGCTTTGTGAGACAGCGATAATGGTTCTAATAGTTTTGGCATGCGTGATCAACCACTTGAAGCCATTTTTGCTCCCACTGTTCAGAAGGTTTCACCAGTGCATTGACTTGGTCTTGACAAGCTTGAAAATCTTGAATTTTGAGTGTTAGAGCTTTGTTTTCAACCTGCTTTGCTCTCAAATCCTGAACCCCAACTTCTAACCATTCATTCTTCTTTTGGTAAGTTAATGGAAGAGCCTGGGTTCTAACAAGCTTTTCCCTATTAACCCTAGCCATTTTTCTCTATTGATGTAGTTCTTTCTTGAGAGTAGTAATTTATGTCCTCCACTCAACTGATGACTTTGCAAGTCTTTAGGACTCTAGCTTTGTTAAAGGCCAAATAGTCTTTCTTCAAACTCTCAAGATCCTCTTTGAGGTGGTTTTTCTCTTTGACGACCTTTTTTACCTTGCCATCTCGGAGGTAGGGGTCCATTTTCCATTGATTATTTTCCCTTTTTAATCAAGTAATCTCTTTGGCAAAGGTCACATTTTCTTGTTCAAACTCTCGCTTGAGCAATTCAATCTTAAAAGAAAATTCATCAACTGGTATTTGTGATGTCCCAATACTAAAAAGGGGCACAGCATCATTAATGCGACAGATCCTCTATTCATCGTATCATAGGGTCATACTACTCTCTCTTTAATATCTCTCCTTGCAGCAGGTTTGTTTCCATGCATGAAAGGCTAGCTGGGCTTTTAACTTATAAGCAGGCTCACCATAATGAAAATCCCATAACTCTAGGTCTTGGATGAAGGGGATGAATGGACAGCACTATAATTGTTGAAAGACTAAGAAGAGTGCGTAACTGGTACTTCCCCATAATCTCATGAATAGCATGTAACTATAATCTCCATATCGATATATGACCATTTATGGGGAAAACCAAAAGGCCTTCCATGTTACTTTCCCCTTGAGGTTCCAAAATTTTTGGACCCATTACCCTTCAGATATGTCTTGAGGCCTTTCCTTTTCAAATACCTTGGAGATATGGCTAAAGTTGGGTAAGAAGTAGTACAGCATCTTACTTTCTTAAGGGCCAAGGTGATTGATGAGCCAAATGTGAAGAAGTAGTGCACATCTGATGAATCAACCTATACCTATTTTTTTACAAAACTTAACTATTCAAGCGATGATGGCCACTACGAGATTGATGTTGTAGCACAAATGAGAAAAGATACATTTTACTGTAGCTTTAACATAGCGTAGTGTCTTTAGGAATATAACCAGACCATATACGCTAAAGTGGAGATATCTTGGATTTTTTAGATGTCAATGGTACTTGCCATTGCTTCTTTCAAGCTAGCTGATGAGATGCATTCACTGTTCCCTTTGTTTTGATATGACTCTTAATCCAAGACTTCATCGCCTTGAAGATTTAAGCTAATCTTTTCTCAAAAATTAAAGGGTTTAATGCTTTGCAATATATTCTATCAGCCTTCACTCTATTAATGTTAAGTAATGCAGTTATTCGTCAATCATGGAGACCAAATCTTCATGATTGAAAGTGAAACACCAATATACTGGATTTTAAAACTGAAAGGTTGCTTGCAACAACCAACATTCTAACGAACGTGGAGTAGAAGAGCAATATCTCTGTATCTCTTATTAAATAATTCCTTTTTGAAATTGTCCCAATTGGTCTATATAATCCTCAGATCTTGCCAATCATTTTGATGGTACCATATCTTGATCCTTTCATGCACCAGTGAGATATACCCTAGTTTATGGATGTCTTCATCTTCATGCTGTCAATGTTCTGACCATCCATGGACTTGATCAAAGGGCTTTAGCTCTGAAGTGGACTGTTGCTACATGACAAATGCCCCTTAATGAACACTGAACCATTAACCAATTGTGCATGGTGATGGTGATTATGATGAAATGATGCATTATGAAAAAAAAAACAAAAAAGGAGAAAGTTAGTAACCAATATGAAATAATAGGCAAAAGATAAAGAAAATAAGGAATAGCAATAGAAGCGTATCACAAAATTTGCCCCGAGAATAGGCAGTACGATACCTAGGGGCAAACATGATCATAATGAATATTGAGGTATTAAACGGGCAACATACCAGCATATCCTCATGAAAATTTTCTTGTCACAAAGTAACATGATACCTTGCAAGGGTTAAGTTGACTGTTTAAACAGTGACATTCGTTCATCATCGTTTATGTTACGTACATGCTAAGCTATCATTCAAGCAACATGACGGCTTCTTATGGTCAGATATAACCATTTTAAGATGGCATTACGGGTAATGGCATTCATTTGTCTTTACCTAATTATTAAAGAGGATTTGCCATCGAACGTAATGACATATCCTAAAGGAATGATCATGAAAATAAAAATGACAAATATGGGTGACAATGTTTATCTATCATCGCCCATGTAACCATGGTTTATAGGAGTAAAGGTTAAAAATGTTTCCCTTAGTGATCCTACTTTTTGGTTTATTCTAGTAGTATCCAGTATAGTTTGAAATGTTTTAGCTTATAGGACTCACTATATGGGTTTAAGTTGATACCTATTTTGGTATTCGAATTGTTCCTCCATTCGATAAGAACAGTCGAGGCACCCTACCCTAAGCCCATCACAATTTTAGCGAAACGAGTTTGATTCGGTAGATGTATTTCTCTATACAAATATAGGGGTATTCATGATAGACATAGGTAATTTACATCCTAAAAGGTCTTGCCATGCGTATGTGAAAGGCTACTCACAAAGGTGGATGGCTTGCTTCCTCCTAATAATTAGGATACTAGCCACAGCATAGTGTTTGGTAGGAATCTAGTGCAAATACAAGTGCACAGTGTGTGTCGGGGAAACAATCAAACCTTTTTTGTTTTACTTCCATATTGCCATATTTATTTAAATCAATATTTAATCAGGCATAAATAATCCCTAACAATCACAGGGCAAAAACATAAACAATAGAGATTGGTAGGTAAAAATAAAAGAGAGTTATATATAAATAATTATGGAGACTGAAAAACCAAGAACCAAGGGAGCAATAGCTAGTTATAGGCCTAACTCTCTAGTTGCTCCCCAATGGAGTCGCTAAGTTGTCACCACATGCCCGCCTTTAAAACCTCAGATGATCCAAAGGGCGTAATGCACTTGACTTAAAAATTGAATGATGGTTGGTCCTAGTTGAGCCTTTGAGTTATCCCATGATCAGGATTTAGATTAGGCATAATAATGGTTAAGAGAATGAAATGACTGTCAGGTGAATCGCTTATCCAACTACTCTCCGATGGCTACCACAAAGTGGCTATAAACTTGGAGTCACCACCAATTGTTTTAAGCTAGGCAGAATTGAATGCCTATTGAAAACAATATTTTGAGTTATGAAACTCAAAACATCAATTTCAAGGTCTACAAAGCTCAGAGATTCGTTGGTTGGGTTTGGGAGTTGGCTATGAACGGGGAAAATTCGCATCCCCACAATGCCCGAAATCAATACCTACTAACTGCGTCTCACTTTGGTCTCGATTAAATCGATTCTATTTAGTCTTTATTTAGATATAATCCTCTTAAAAACATGAAGTTTTGGTGGAAAATACAAATTCAAGTTTTTAAAGAAAATTATATCACCTATGTGCTGGAGGAACATAGGGATTTTTTGTGAAAACAATATCCGAATCAGATTTTAAAAAAATTGGATGTTTTGTATTAGACACTTTAGAGATACTAACATGAAGCATTGGCTTGTAAATTTTATTGAAAAAAACAAATTTTAAACATGAATGCACAATAATGATTACAAAAGGAAATATGTTAGTAAGACAAAAAAAAGAGAAATATAATAATATCATAAACAAGCAATCACAACCAAAAGAACACGGAAAATGAGGAACGATTGAAATGTATCTCATAATTACCTTCGATTATTGAAGTATAATCAATATGAAAATTTTAGAGATAGGTTTAGATTCGGTGGTGATTTAAGGGACAAAGATTTTAATCAAAGCAGTTGAGGCACCTAATATAGAGAAAATTTTGGATTTTTTCAAGGTAAAGTAAGGTTGGAGTATCCCCTCGAAGAGGTAAGGTTAAAGTATCCCCAAAGATAGAGTTAGGAAAGTATTTAGGAATAAAGAGAAAATTTGAATCTTTAATTAAAAATAGGGTTGGAGTATCCCCTTGGAGTAGAGGGGTTGGAGTATGTCCAAAGATAGAGTTAGAAAAATATTTAAGAATAAAGAGAAATTTTAGATTTTTAATTAAAATGGGGTTAAAGTGTCCCATTGGAGTAATGAAGTTGGAGTATCTCCACAAGTGAAAATTTTAATATGAAACCTTTTTTTCTTTTTGTATTTTAGCCTTGATCCGAGTCAAAAAGGGTCAGTGTTGTGGGGAAACTAGTTGGATGCATTTTGAGACGTCCAGATGTTTTAATAAAAGGAGATTCAGACATTAACAAATAGGGGATAGCATCATGTCATCTCCTTTTCCTGAATTTATTTTGGGTGCATCCGAGGGCTTCTGGGGGTAAATGAGGTACCATTAGAAAGTTAACTTTCTAAGGTTTAATATAAAAATATTCCAAAAATACTAGAAAATCACTTTGTAGGTAGAACCATTTCTTGAAGTTAGGTCTATCTCGATACTGGCAGCATGTATAAGGTAAAAGGCATGATGGACTTTAAAAAATCATTCCAAGCTTATCCGGGATCATTAGATCATGAACAACACCTTTCTGGAAAGGGAATTTTGTGCTCTTTCTAGGAAAAATATTTAAAATTTTCGTAGAAATAATTTGATGGGCCAAAATGGCCCAAACAAAATGTTACGTGCTAGTTCTAGAGGTTCTAGAAAGGTTAAAAAAAGCATAACTCCCTCATCTAAGATGATCCTAGGGCAAATAAGACATGATTATAAAGGTAATTCAATGCCCATTAAGAGAAAAATATTATAAAAATTGAAGAAAATATTTTATGGTTCGAAAATGATTTTTCAAATCCTAACTATAGTGCTGTCAGAGCAAAAACAGGGGGATTATTTGATATTCTAGGTTTTTTGGAGGTTAAATTCGATTTATAGACATCTGAACATCCATAACATAAGGGAAAGAATGACACGAGCATCATGAGTTCATTCTATAATCCCAAAGTGGTTTGGGATGATGAAGCAACCGGTTGACCATGCCATGAAGGTATTAAACTCAAAATCAAGGCTTAGTATTTTCTAACTAAAAGAGGCTATGTTTGCTTGGAAAACAACATATTTAAACTTGTATTATCATGAATTCAGAGCTGATATGTTTGCTTTGTCTCAAAGATTGGAAGACCAATTTTATGAAAGCATTAAGTCCATGCTATTCTTTATCAATTGGAGGTAGCATGAACCTAACTTGAGGATTTTTCTAAAAATCAGGTTTTAAGAAACAAGCAAGCATTTTAATGGAGATATCATGGACAAAATACAGCACATACAAAGACAAACATGGATTAAACATGCAGACATAGAAAGATGATATTTTAACATGAAAATGGATGACACAAATGCAAGAAGGTGACAAAGGGTGCATGGTGATGTTATTAACATGTTTAAACAAAGGAAAGGGTACTGGAGTTGTCAAGATAGCATTTTTATTTCATAAGACTCCTTAAAACACAAGAAAATGATTAAACATACATAAGACATGTTAAAACGACCATTTAAATATGAGATGGATATGTGAATATAGAAGGAACATGGCAAAAAATGCATGAACAGTGGCCGTGCGATGAAAAAAAAGAAGTATGGTGAGTTTATATATCCAAACAACATCACGGTGTCAATAGGGTCATTGAGATCCTAAGACTACCACAACCAAGGCAATAATGATGGATAAGAGTCTTAGGCAGGTCATGGTAGCATGAAGGGCTTAGTAAAATTGAATGGATGGTCAAAACAGAAAATGTATGGAGCAAAGTAGAAAATATACCAGTAAAAGCTTAAACTTTCCTGTTTTTTTTAAAGCCATGAATTTTACCTCAGTTGTTTTTTCCTTTTGCTATCATTTAGCAAGAAAAGGGTGAAAGAAAGAAGCTTTCTAGTAACATTGTTGCTGATTGGGTGTTTTAAGGATGAAAGTATGTGAAAAGTTAAATTTTTGAAGGTGTTCTAGTGGTGGTTTTAGGGTGCTACAGAAATAAAGGTTGGTTGAAGGTGAAAGGTAATAGAATAGTGTTTTTGGTGAATTTTTGGAACTAGAGTTACTGGAGGATTTTTCAAGAATGGATGGAGTTTTTTGAGATTGCTGGAGTGCTTTTTGAAAATGGCTAAAGGTTATTTTTTTCTTTGAGATAGTTGGGAGTTTTTTTATTCAATGCTCAGCTACTGCTTTTAGAAGACAATGCAAGGGTAATTTTGATCTTTCCCTCATGCACCATAAGACATCTCCAACTACCATGCTCAGCTGACTCTCTTTCTATCGGTACTGCCATGCTGAGCAAAGAGACAGAAAGGCTGTGATAGCCTGCAACTGAAGATATGCCAGCCATACCCTCTTACAACTATATATTTTATGAAAGTGACTTTGTCATTGATTGTTTGGGCTCCAAAATTTTGTTTGAATCCGACCATAAGCCCATAGTTACAGTTTGCAATTATTTATGATAGTTTTTTAGTGCAAAAATATGTTTAAATCAAGTTTTTGATGGCTGAAAAGTGGTTGGAACTGGACAAAAATGCCTTAATGTATCGATACAAAACATGTTGTATCAATACAAAAGGTACTTTTACCCATGACTATCGAGACAGTGAGTTGTATAATCGATACTAAAAGCAAAAAAATGTTTCTAGTCTCAAGACTTAGAGGCCTGTATCGATACTCATGCTTATGTATCAATACATTTTACCAAAAATCACAACTTTAGCTATTGCCAAAGTCTATATCGATATAAACATGCTATGTATCAATGCCATATCTTTATTGATACCAAACCCTCTTATATTGATACTACATGTGAAAATTCAAGTTTTTAGCAATGTAAAACCTTGTTTCTATACTTATGCACCACTATAGCTTGAATGTACCTATGGTTTCCTGAGTTACCTTAATTGGTATAAATAGAGAAAAATTTATCCATGTACTCATCTAAATGACTCTGATGACATCATGGAAAACAACCTTTGATGCCTCATTTAACATTTTTTTTAATGTGACCTATAGGCATGTTAAACCTTCTAAAAAAAATTTCACCTGGCACCGTGTCGCCTAATAATGCCTGGCGAGATGGCTCCCAGCAATCATTCCCTAGTTTTTTTTTTTATTTTTATCATCTTTCACTTAAGTCCTAGGATGCCAGAAGCTGGCTCAGATGAAATGAGGTTTCTGCAATCCCTATCTTCATGCTATTGTTGCTCCAACCATGTTCAAACTTCGTAAAAAAGTTTTAAATCTAGAGTAGACTGTTAATCTATAACAGACACCCTTTGATGAACATGGAACCATTGGCCAATTGTCCCATAATGATGATGATTATGATAAAATGATGCATAATCAAACACAAAAGCAAAAAAAAAATGTCCATGATGACACAAAGTAATAATCATAAAAAAAAAGGTATATACAAAAATACATCACAATAGCCCTCAAAGGCCAAACCGACCAATTAAGTTAAGACATCTGTTTGTTAACACCTATGACAGGGACATGTCAAGCCATCATTTGAGCAAAATGATGACTTATTTTGGTTAGAAATGGTTTTTTTTTTTAGGCATTGCCGGTGATGAAATTTGCTTATCATCACCCACTTATTGGGGATGATTAGCCATAGAACATGATAGCATACCCTCAAATAATCATGAAATAAAATAATAAGCATGGGTGACAATGTTTATTATCGCTTGCATAATATGGTGTCTAGGAGTGAAGGTAAAAAGCATTTCCCCAAGTGACCTTATTCTCTAGGTTATTCTAGCAGCATTCCGATATAGTTTGACATAGTTTAGCTCATTGGGTTCACTATACAGGTTTAAGTTGATGCTTAAATCAATATTTGAATCTCCCTTCCATTTGGTAAAGATAGCCAAAACACCTTCATCCTAGACCCATCACAGGTTTGGTGGAAGAGTTCAATCTAGTGGATGCATTTCCCTTTGCAAATGCGGAAGGATACTTATGAGAGACATAGATAATTTACACCCCAGAATGTCTTGCAATGCCTATGTGGAGGGTTACTCACGAAGGCAGATAGCTCACTTTCTCCTAACGATTAAGATACTAACCTTACTATGGTGTTTGGCAGGAACCTAGAGCAAATGCAAGTGTACATTGTGTGTTAATGAAAGAATCAAATCTTTTTTTACTCTTATATTACTATACTTCATTGAGCCGATTCTTATTCGGGAATAGAGTAGTCCTTAAAACTTTAAAAAAACTCAAGGCATTGATTTTAGGGTTTACAAGGCCCAAGGATATATTGGTTGAGTTTAAGAGTTCATTATACATAGGGAAAGATTAGTACCCCCATAACGCCTGAAATTGGCACCCACCAACTATATCTCGCTTTGGTTTTGGTTTAATTGGCTCCATTTGGTCATTATTTGGATATAATCCCCATTTATGCATGAACTTTTATGGAAATTGCAAATCTGGGTTTTGAAAGAAATTTTAATGTCACCTGTGCATTGCGAAAGTATGAAAAGCATAAGGATTTTTTTATGAAAATAATTTCTAGATTAAACTTTGAAAATTAGGATATTCCATATCAAGCACAGGAGAGATACTGACATGGAACATTGCCTTGCAAATTTTTTGAAAACAAATTTTAAATATGAATGCAGGATAGTTACTACAAAAGGGAAACGTGTTAGTAAGATGAAAAGAATATAATAATTTCACAAATAAATAATCAAAAACACAAGAACATAAAAAAGCCAAATGACCAAAATGTATCCTGTAATTGTCTTTGATTATTAAAGAATAACCAGAATAACAATTTGGGAACGTATTTGGATTCAGTGGTAATTTAAGGGACGAAAAAAGGTTTTAAACAAAATAATTCGGGGCATCCAAAAAAAGAGAATTTTTAGAATTTTGAGGTAAAAGGGAGGTTAGAGTATCCCATTAGAGAAGTGGGTTGAAGCATTCCTTAAAGATAAAGATTTTGATATTTTAAGAAAATAATTAGGAATAAAGACAAAATTCTATTTTTTAATGAAAAATAGGGTTGGAGTATCCCCTCGGAATAGTAGGGTTAGAGTATCCCAAAGATAAAGATTTTGATATTTTAAGAAAATAATTAGGAATAAAAAGAAAATTCGAGCTTTTTGATGTAAAACAGGGTTGGAGTATCCTCTCGGAATAGTAAGGTTAAAGTATCCCTGAAGATGATTTTTTTTTTGTTTTAAAAAAAAGGTTTTTCTTAAAAAAAAGATTTCAAAAATAGGAAACTAAAGATTTATATAAAACATATATTTTGTCTTAAGCCTTGATCCGAGCCTAAAAGGCTTGTATAGTAGAAATCGGATGCACTTCGAGGCATTTGAACATTTCTATAATGGTGGTTCGAAAATTAGGTTAAAAACAAGGGATAACATCATGTCGTCTCCTCTGCCAAATTAATTCTAGGCTCATCCGAAGGCTTATAGGGGTTAAATGAAGTGCCATCGAAAAGGTAACTCGATGTGGACTAATATAAAAATATTTTGAAAATCCAAGAGAATCACTTTCCAGGTGAAATTAATTTTTTGATTTAGGCCTTTTTCGACACTGGCAGCATGCATAAAAGAAAGGGAGTCATGGATTTTGAAAAATAGTTCCAGGCTTATCCGAAATCGTTAAATCATGAATAATACCTTTCTTGAGAGGGAATTATACAAACAATTTTTTGAAAAACATTTAAATAATATGGAAAAATCATCTGATGGGCTGAAATATGCCAAATAGAATATAACACGTTGGTTCGAAGGGTATTAGACAGTAAAGGTTCAAAAAATCTTTGGGATGATCTGAGGGCAAACGAGACTCCTTTAGAAAGGTATTTCAATGCCATAAGGGAAAAATACCAAAAACTTCTAGAAAAATCATTTGTGTTTCAAAAATAAATTTTAAATTCAAACTATATGTTGCCAAAGCAAAAGCATGAAAGATATTGACATGGAGGATTGCCTTGTAGATTTTTTTAAAACAAATTTCAATATGAATGTAAGATAGTCACCAAAAAAAAGGAAACATGTTAAAAAGAATATAGTAATTTCACAAACAACTAATAAAAAACATAAGAACTTAAAAAAGAGGAATGACCATAATGTATCTCATAATTGTCTTCGATTATTGAAGAATAATTGGAATGATAATTTGGAAACATGTTGGATTCAGTGGTAATTTGAGGGACAAAAAGGTTTTAAACAAAATAATTCAACATATCTAAAAAAGAGAATTTTTTAGATTTTTGGCGTAAAAATAGGGTTAGAGTATCCTTTGGAGCGGTGGGGTAAAGTATTCCCTAAAGATAAAGGTTTTTCATATTTTAATAAAATAATTAAGAATAAAGAGAAATTTTGAGTTTTTTAATGAAAATATGGTTAGAGTATCCCCTTGAAATAATAGGGTTGGAGTATCTCCAAAGATAAAGATTTTGATATTTTAAGAAAATAATTAGCAATAAAGAGAAATTTTGAGTTTTTTAAAGAAAAACGAGGCTGGAGTGTCCCCTTAAAGTATTAACGTTGGAGTATCCCCAAAGATGAAATATTATGATGTCCTAAAAGAAAAGGTTTTTTTTTTTAAAAAAAAAAAGGATTTTGAAAAAGGGAAACTGAAGATTTGTATAAATATATATTTTGTCTTATGCCTTGATCCAAGCCTAAAAGGTTTTTACAGCAGGAATCGGATGCACTTCAAGGCATTCGAACATCTTTATAAAGGCATTTTAGAAATTAGGTTAAAAATAAAGGATAGCATCACGCCATCTCCTTTCTAAATTTATTCTAGGTTCATTAAAAGGCTACAAGGGATAAATAAGCTATTGTTATGAAGATAACTAATAGGGACTAATAGAAAATTATTTTGAAAATGCTAGAAAATCACATTCTAGGTGGAATTAATTTTTGGATTTAGGCATGTTTCGACACTAGCAACAAGTACAAGGGAAAGGGCATGATGAACTTTGAAAAATCATTATGAGCTTATCTAGAATTGTTAAATCATTAACAATACCATTTTATAAAGGAAATTTTGCAAACTTTCTAGGAAAAATATTTAAATAATATAGAAAAATCATCTGATGGGCTGAAATAGGCCAAACAAAATATAGCACGCTGGCTCCAAGGTTTTAAGACAACAAAGTTTAGAAAAATCATAACTCTCTCATCTGAGATGATCTAAGGGCCAATAAGACTCTTTTGGAAAGATATTGTAATGTCGTTAAAGGAAAAATATCAACAAATTCTAGAAAAATCATTTGTAGCTTGAAAATAATTTTTCAACTTTAGACTACAGTGCCGTGAGAGCAAAAATAGGGGACTATTTAATTTTTTAGGTTTTTTAGGGTTAAATTCAAGTCATGCATGTCTGAACATCTACAACACAGGGAAAAGCATAACATGGGCATCATGAGTTCATTCTGCAGTCCTTGAATAGTCTAGAACGATGAAACAACATGTTAACCATGCCACCATGAAGGTGTTAAACTCAAGATCAAGCCTTAATTTTTTTTATCATCTAAAAAGGTCATTTTCATTTGAAAAATAGCATCTTTAAACTCATTTTACCATGAAGCTAGATTTAAAATGTTTAATTTATCCCTAAAATTGGAAGACCAATTTATGAAAACATTAAATCCATGTTGTTGTCCATCAATTGAAGGTAGCATGAACTTGGAATTTTTTTTTAAATCTGATTAGCAAACAAGCAAGCATAGAGATAACTCAAATATGCACACGAAGATAACATGGAAAAAATGACAAAAAATGCAGAGAGATGACAAAAAAGGTGCATAGAAATAATAACTCTACGAATGGCATCAAAAATCATGTTATGAAAGATGACATGAACATATTTAAGTAAGAAAAAAGGCATGCTGGAATTTTCAAGATAGCATTTTTATGCTATGAAACTCCTTAAAATGCAAAAAAGTGCATGCTAGGAAAATTATTCAAGCATGTGTTAAGCACATGAAAATAGATGAAATATGATAAAAAAATGCATGAATAAGGGATTGTTTGATGACACAATGAAAGAGTAGAAATTTGGCCTACCAAGCATCATCAAGGCATCAAAAGAACACGAAAATCCTAAGGTTACCACAACTAAGGCAACAATGTTAGATAAGAGACCTAGGGTGGTCATAGCATTATCAAGGGCTCGGTAAAATGATGTACATGATAAAAGCAAAAAAATATATGGGACTAGGTAGAGAAAATATACCAAAAAACTTGAATAAGTGACTTTAAGCTCAGTTTTTCCCTCTCTTTGTAATTTTTTAGTAAGAAAAAGATGAAAAAAGATGCTTTCCAGTAATACTATAAAGAGTAAGGCATTTTAAGGCTGAAAGTATATGAAAGGTTAAGTTTTTAGAGGTTTTCTAATAATGGTTTAGAGGAACTATGGGAATAAAAGAAGGTCAAAGGTGATAGGCAATGGAATAATGTTTTTTCTAGAGAATTTTTAGGGCTAAATGTTGCTAGATTTTTTTAGGATTGCTAGAGAGTGCTCTCTATTGAGCAAACTTTTTCTCCTTAAATCCAACGGTCAGTCAATGCTTTTGGGAGACAAAGTAAGGGTATTTTTTATCTTTTATTCATGTACTAGGGGACATCTCTAGCTACTATGCTTCGTTGGCCTTCTTCCCAATTGGTTCTGCCAAGCAAAGTAGTATGGCAGAAAGGTTACAGTAGCTAGTAATCAAAGATATGCCTAGCGTGTCCTCTTACAGTTATATATTTCATGACTATATGGGCTTTACAATTTGATTAAGTCCAATCAGGAGCCCATAGATAAAGCTTGATATGAATTATAATGATTTTTAGTGCAACAAATATGTTTGAATCAGATTTTTGAAGGCTAAAACATGGCTCAAACTGGGTAAAAATCCTTCGTGTACTGATACAAAACATGTTGCATCAATACACAAGGTAATTTTTACCCATGAGTATTGATACAATGAATGTGAATCAAATCCAAGAGCAAAAAATTGCTTTTAGTCTCGAGAATAGCCTAGTATCAATATTTCATGGATTTGTATCGATATGTATCAATACTCTTACTTGTGTATCGATACATTTTTCCAAAAATTAGAACTTTAGCTATTACCAAAGCCTGTGTCGATGCAAACATTCTAAGTATAGATGCCACACCTTATGAATCGCTAGCAAACTCTCTTGTGTTAATGCCACACATGAACATTTGAATTTTTAATGACATGAAAGCTTCGTATTGTGCATCAATGTGACTTGCACATACTTTAAGCCATTTAAATACCTCACCTTGCTCACAAAAAGTGGGAAACTAACTTGCACTCATCTGAATGACTTCAATGACACTCAAATAGTGACCTTTGATACCTCATTTTTACATTTTTCTTTAATATAACCCATAACCATTTCAGGCTTTCCAAAAAAAAATTTCACCTAATACCATGTCGCCTAATAATGCTGGGTGACATGATGCTTAGCAGTCATCCTTATTTTTGTTTTTTTATTTTTTATTCTATCATCTTTCAATTGTACACCAAGATGCCAGAAATTGGCTCAAGAAAAATAAGGTGTCTGCGTCAGTTATTGTAAACTAAAGCTATCCAAGCATTCAGCCTATAATGGTTATCCATAGAGGTAACCTAGAAACCTTCAATAAGGAAGAAACTTTGTTGCCAAAAGCTGTGTTAGCATCTTAGGTTTCAATAGACCTTCCCTTGCACTAGGAAGATCTTGATTCAATAATCAAAATAAGAAAGATAATAATTTTCTCTGAGGAAAACTATGTTTCTGAAATCCCTCTTTAAAAAAGTTGAGTGAAAATGCAAACTCTAATTTTTAAGGTCTCTTAACTGAATTTCTAAGTGTAATCACATGTTTGTGGGATGACAAACATGGGTTTATATAGTTTAAGGTTTAAATTTTTATTTTTGAGATAATACAATTTTGCCTCTAGCTCATATGAAATTTTTCAAATTGGGTCCAAGTAACTATTACTTGTATTAGATATATAAGCTCAGTCTCAATTTTATTTTTACTAATCGCCCTTATGTTTATGACCTATTAGGCCCCAATCATATTGGCAATAAATATATAATATCTAGATTAAAAGAATTTTATATTTATAGACCAAATTTAGTATCTAGCAGTGCATCATGGTCCCCTAACATGCTAAGAGTGTCAATATATTTTGAGAAGCCCCATGTTGTATAGTATCTCAGTATAATAAATATCCTTTCATCATATATCTAAGAATTAGCAAGAGCATGGTTTAGTGTAACTCCATAATCAATATTGCCTTACCCAAGGACTTTGAGTTAACACAGACTAAGTGCATGTGAGATATGTCCTCTCATATCACTTAGAGTGATGAATCTTTTCTGGACCACTCATTTACCTACCATATGACCTTATCATAAGCATCCATCTATTATGGACCCGTTTGTGATGGAATCAAAACATAACACTCCTTATATGAGATGACCTAGTGTTAAAAGTCTAAAGATCACTTACATTACTAACACATGAGAGTATTTCCATAGATGCTTGAGTGAAATACCAAATAAAACTTTCATGTGGGTCATGTTTAGTAAACTTTTACCATAACAAGCACCCATTTGATGTCCTCAAGTATCTCTATACTTTAACTTATCAGATCAGATTCATGTATCCAATGCATGAAGGCTTACATATGTCGGTCTTTATGCATTATCAATGGCCTATCTTGACAATGCAATAACTAAGAACATTTGAGAAGCATGACATTAATGCATAGGGATCTCATAATTATGACTCTGTATAATTCCCTTGCAAGGCCAATATGTTTCATAAGCTTTATCTATAAAAGATATTTAAAACAAGTATAAAATTAAACTTCATGGATAAGGAAATACATTTCTAACATTAATTAAATATAATGTTTGATTACATGAAATCACTAAATGCTAGTGCCTTACAAGCCGCAATGATTAGCTTGCTGGGCTTATACTAACCATCTCTCACTAAAACTAAAGCCAATCGCCTATATGTCTAAGTCCTATAACCTTTATATGATGATTATCTTTCTATTGGGACAGAACTTTGGTGAAAAGATCAGCTAAGTTCTTTTCAGTGGGTACTCGTTCCATACTAACATCACATTTCTCAATAATATCTCTAATGATATGATATTATCATAACACATGTTTAGACTTGTGATATGACCTTGGTTCCTTAACTTGGTTATGGCTCCATTGTTATCATAGTAAAGTGGCACTGGATTAACAATGCTTGGAACCATGCCAACTTTGATGATAAAATTCTTCATCCAAACTGCCTTTTTCATGGCCTTACATGCAAAAATGCATTCGACTCTAATTATGCAAAATTAACTGTAGCACCGTTTAGCGTAAATACAAAATTGCTCTTTGATTTACTGTTATTCAAATTAGATTGGGAGCTAGCATCAGTATAACCCCTTATATAAAGTTTAACCCTTCCATAAAATGATATCCATAGTCCTTCGTAAGTATTTAAGGATATTCTTCGTAGCGATCCAATGACTTTCACTAAGATCACTTTGATATATGCTCATGATACTTAAAGTGTATGATACATGTAGTCTTGTACATAGCATAACATATATAATGGATCCAATAGCCAAGGAATATGGGATCTCATCCATACATGCCTTTTCATTTAATGTTTTAGGACATACCTATTTTAAGTAATGCATCCATGTACCATAAAGAAGTTTCCTTTGTTAGAGTTTTCCATGCTAAAACTTTTTAGCACCTTATCTATGTAAGTGGATTAGGATAAGTCAAGCAGTCTTTTCAATCTATCTTTATAGATCTTAATTCCCATAATATATATATATTGCTTCTCTTAAATCTTTCATGGAGAATTATTTAGATAAACAAACCATAGTGGCATGTAGCATTGGTATGTTATTTCCTATGAGTAATATGCCATCAACATATAGCACTCTAAAAATGATAACTTTCCTTTTTACTATTTTGTAGACACATGGATCATCAGGATTTTTTATGAAGCCAAAATCTTTAATTACTTCTTTAAATTTGATATTCTAACTCTGCAAAGCTTGCTCCAGTCCATATCTAGACTTTCTTAGTCTGCATACTTATTTGGATTTGACTTGGACATAAGACTATTAGGTTGTTTCATGTACACTTCATCTTGTAAATTCCCATTGAGGAATAAAGCTTTTATATCCATCTGTCATATCTTATAATCATGATATGCAACAGTAGCAAGTATGATCCAATTGGATTTTACCTTTGTAAGTAGTGAAAAGGTTTCCTTGTAATCAATGCCCTTTACTTAATTATAACTTTTTGCCACCAACCTAGCTTTACATATCTGTACATTGCCATCTACACTAGTCTTTCTCTTAAAGACCTATTCATACCATATGTGTTTTATCCCTTCAGTTGGATCAACCAAAGTCCATACATTGACTTCTATGGTGTCCATTTCGGATTTTATGGCTTCAAGCCATTTTTCATAGTCAATGTCAAATAATGCTTTTTCAAAATCGGTAGGTTTAATGTCACAAGGTAAGTAATCTCGATCCATAAGAAATCCATATCTCTCTAGAGCTTCATCTCTTGAGCTTTAGGTTAAGCATCTAATGCTTCAATCATAGGATCCAGTTCCATTGAAATATCAATTTATGGTTTTTGAATTTCTTCAAGATCAATTTTGCTTCTACTAAACTCTTCTAACAGATACTTCTTTTCTAAGAAAGTTACGTATTTTAAAATAAACACTTTTTGTTTAGTTAGGTGATAAAAATAGTATTCATGTGACTCTTTTGGATACCCTACAAATTTACATTTGACTAATTTACCTAAAAGTATGTCAATTGTTGTCTACCTCACATTAGCTAGATAGCTTCAAATTTTGAGATAAAGAAAACACTAGTCTTTTACCATAGCACATCTTATATGGCATTTTATCCATGGATTTGGATGGAACCATATTTAGAAGATCTGTGAAAACTTTTAAGGAATATCATTAGAAAGATGTCACAAAGTCTGCCTCAAACATCATGGAACAAACCATGTCCAATAGGGTTTGATTTCTCTTTTTCAACACTCGATTATGTTATGGAGTTCTAGGTAGAGTCCATTGCGATAGAATACCATTTTATCAATTAACCAAAAATTCCTGACTTAAGTATTCTCCTCTTCGATCAAATCGAAGAGCTAGAATACTTTTACTAGTTTGTTTTACTATTTTAGCCCTAAACGCTTTAAATGTATCAAAAGCTTTGGACTTGTACTTCATTAAATACACATATCTATATCTTGAGTAATCATCGGTAAAGGTAATGAAGTAAGAATACCCATGTCTAGCAATTATATTCATTGTTCTGCATACATCTGTATGTATAAAGCCTTATAAATCACCAACCCTTTCACTTTTACCAGTGAAAAGAGTCTTGGTCAACTTGCTAAGGGGACAACATTCACATGTTCGATATGATTTATAATCAAATTGGTCCAAAGAGCCTTGTTTATGCAACTTGGCTACTCGAGGCTCATTGACATTTATATTGAGTAAAAGCATTTTATCATGCGTCATTAGCTACTTGAGTCTCATTGACATGCCCAAGCCCACAATGCCAAGTATAGTTTTCTTTTAGATTATTCATTTTACCTTTTTTCACATTTATATTGAGCAAAGGCATTTTAGCAACTAACACAAATAGCCCATTCTTTAATGAGGTCGATCCATAAACCACATCACTTTAGAATAATGGTCTAATTTTTACTTTTCATTTGAACTTTGAAACCATTATTCTTAGTGAGGTATGAAATTGGAGTGATATTTCTTGATAATCTAGAATTAAAGACATTATTATAGTTCCAAGAGCATGTCTATAGGCAATGATAAGGTTATAAATGTGGCTTCCATTTTTTATCTATTGCCCATTCTCAAAACCACCTCATTAGAGCCTAACTCCTTTATATTTTTCAACAGTTTTTACATCCTTAGATAACTGTGATCCACAACTTGAATCAATTATCTAGGTAGTCCAATAAACAATGGAGTAGTTTAACTCAATTATGCGAAGGTCAATAGCCTTCCTTTTATTATAACACTTCCTAATTTTACATACTAGTCTAAACATTTTAGGCATATGGCATCTAATCTGCCTCGTAATATAGTTATTATAATTACCATTACCAATAACCCAATATGAAATAAGTATTATTAGTTATTCATGTATTAAAGGTATTAAATCTTTGTTAGTCTTCCAACCAAAATTTTGAAATAATAGCCCTCACTATTATTTGAAAATCTCTTCAAGGTATTTCTAGTGGGCTAAAACCTCTTTCAACATGTTATGGTCTTAGGCATAGCCTAAAAAATTGCAACAGGCCTATTTGGGTAGGCAACTTAATTTGCCAATTACAACCCTATGTAACTCCTAAATTAGTTATATGTCAACTTTTTGCCTAAATGCATCATATGCATTTCGCCTCACCTTCGTATCTAACACTATACAGTCAAGTCCGTAAGTATTCAGACAACATGGCATTAGTTGAGTAAGACCCATCAATTATAACTCAAGCAATTCAAGTTGAAGAGACCTTGGAGATGTTAGAAATTATTAGGATGCCATAAAGATGAAAGATATTAGATATATTTCATTAGTTTGAAGTAATTGTTCATGTTTATATATTCAAGGTTTCGTTATACCATTGCTATTCCACCCTATTAAATCAACATGTTAAAAAAAATGCAAACACAATTGGCTCATTGACTACTTATGTTTATACCGCTGTAATGTTACATGTAATAGATGCTTTATATGCAAAAAGATAACATTCTAAGGTAAGTAGTTTAAATCAGTAGTCCATAGTCCAAAAGGTTAGTGTGAGCAATTAACTCATGTTAAGACTATTATGTCTCCTAAATTTAATTGGGGAGATCGCTTGTCTTGGCCATTTGGAGCAGGTTAACTCCTAAGTAGAGACATAAATATATTTCCTAAAAGTGGTGATATCTTGGACTAGATCAAAGTGCAATAAATCCACTAATAAGTCTATTTATTTAGATTAGTTCACTTTTAACATTCATTTTGTAATTGCCTTAGCCCTGAGTAATTAATTGACTCCATGTATATAACTTATACACTTTGATGTTCCTAATGTTAAAGCCTCTTGAAATAGTATGCTACTAGACTAGTTCGTTGGGTTTATGACTTATACTCGATGAGAGTTTTATTTATGATATCAAATCATAGCTCCTATGAAGAGTTAAGGTTATCCTCTTAAAAGGCATTATAGGAGATAGTGAAAATGGACAAGGCTTTAGTCATTTGTTTATCAGATGATATGGTTGTTCACATCTGGTGAGCAATCATTTTCACATATAGAGTATAATGAAACTTTAAGATTAAGTGATCAAGTAGGTAAAATAGACTTTAACCTTAAGTTGATCACGGATATCATAAGAGGGTGTTGCACAAATGATAAGGTCATTGGACTCAAAGTTATTTATAAAGCTTACATGATATGTTATATAATTAGGAGTGCAATCTAAGATCTTTAGTGGTATGACTCCGAGATTAATAATTATATGATTAATTATTTGGTATAGAATAATTAATACATATATTGCTAGAGCCTAATTATATATTTCCAATTGATCCCTCTACTAGCTCAACATAATTTCTTAATAAATGGTTATCATTGAAAAATCCAAAGTCGAAGGATTCCCAATACGGCAAAATGGTACACTGGATTCATTCGCTTTAGCAGTGTAGGCATTCTCTTCAGTAAATTAATTAAAATGATTTTTTTTGGTGTTATTTATTTAGTAAATGTATTTAATTTTATTAAATATTTATTTAGACAAGAATTAGTAATTTAAATTAATTATATTTATCTTTTGATAAATATAAGAATTAATATATATTAAATAGATATGGAAAATTAATTATTTATATAATTAATTTAATATCTATTTAGTCTTGTTTAGATATTTATTCGTAAAATAAATTTGAATAATATTATAAATAAATTAAGAATTATTTTGTTTATTTTATTTTATTTTGTGATTAAATTAATTATTTCACTGTGGTTAATTTTATTTTGATAATTAATGCATAATTATTCTATTTGAATAAAATTGCCATTATTTTATATCGAATTAGAAATAATGTTAGGAAAAATTATCAAGCTAAATAAAATTAACAGTTTAATTAGAATTATTGGTATTCGATTAAATAGGCTGAATTTCATAAAATAAATTTAAGCAAAAAATATGTAGATATTTTTTTGGTTTGGCTGAAAATGTGGTGGGCACCTATATTAATGTTGGTGCCACATATAGGTCTTTATGGAAATGGTAAATAATTATTTTAATTAAAAAATTAAAATTTAGGCTACCTTGTTACCTGATAAAAATAAGAGAGCTTATACTCAAGGTTCTTTTTTAGATTTTGGCATCACGTCTAGAAGTTTTTAACACAACATAATGTGATTCTAAACTTGATGGCACAAGATGGTCCAAAAGAAAAACCAAGCCATAGAAATCCGAAGTTAATTGACACAAAGGATGGCCACACACTCTACCAACTGGGAGTTAGAGAATAATAGAAAAGGCAAGTTGGTTAAAGCTTTCACATAGATCTAGGAATTCTTGGATAGTATCTTTAGATCTACAACTCTAGTACCTGATTATGAAGGTTTTACTGTATAAAACTACATGACTTAAAATGATCAGACTTAAAAATCTTAAATTTCCATTGCTAAACTACTTTGTTTTTCCAATAGGGGATAAACCTAACAAACCCCGTGACCTTCAACTTAGGTATTTTGTTATAATCTATTGCAAGTCATCTTTATCATGCAAAGCATGTGACTTAATATTTATGAGGAATTTCTTCATTTTAATTTATGTTATTTTTAAGATCTCATCATATTTGCATGTATAGTGTTTATAATATGGCATAAATAAATCTACTATCATGCGTACTACTTAGATAATTATGGACTACTTGTTGATGGCTGTATGTATATGTTTGATAATATGTCATATAGAATAGGTGAATGCCACCCAAACTTGTATTGATCATAAATATTAAAAAACTTATATGTTTTTAAAGTATTGAATGGTAGAGGGTTTTAAACAAAACCTGTGACCTCTATTGTTGATCCATATGTGAAAACATGGTAACACCTTGCGTTAGTTCTGCCTTGACTATACCTCTTGATAGGTGGTCACCCATCGTTGGTATGCTAGATTGGATCTTTTATTTGAAGAACATACTTAGGCATGCTTTATTCAAGACTATCCCTCAATAACTTAAACATCGTATAGACTGGGTTTCATACACAATGGTTATACACTCAAGATTGATTTAATAATAACCTTCCCTCGAAGCTTTGTTATTTAAACTGGCAGTTGAACAAGTGGTTATTAATGTATATCTTAACCTTAGAGGGTTTATAGCAATATATTAATTTGATGGGATTCATGCTTTTGCCTATTTATTTTATTATCACCTCTTAACGGCTTAAAGGAATAGATGCTGAAAATTACTATTGTAATGTTACATTTTTATAAGGTTTCCATGTAGGAACATATATATCTATGCTTAATTGCTGAATATCTATTTTATATTTGCTTGGACATGATTGTAATGTTTCAAATATATTTATTTGCTTCAGATCAAATTATCATCTACACCTCTTATTCAAATTCTTACAAGTAACAAATTGAATGGAGATAATTTTAAAGACTGGGAAAAAATCTGCTAATTATTCTCAGCTGCGAGAAACATAAGTTTGTACTTGACAAATGCTACCTACTTGAGCCTCAAAATGATCCACTAAATAGATAGGCCTTCTTACTTTACACTCATTGGAAGAGTCTAACAACATGGCATATTGTTATATGTTAGCTAGCACGTCAAATGTTTTGTAAAAGCAATATAAGAACTATGTCATAGCGACAAATCATGGATAACTTGGAGGACATGTTCAGAGGCAAAGTCAAGTTGGCTCGATAGCCCTCAATTACAAGTTTAATATACTATAAGCAAAACATAAGTACTTCGATAAATGATCGTTTGCTCACATTATAGGAAACTTTGCTGAGGCTGCTAAAAAAGGTGTTGAGTTGGAAAAGAACACCCTATTTGAAATGGTTTTTAAAACTTTTTCTAGGGATGTTATGGGTTTTGGGTCGCATATAATCTGAGAAGTAAAGGGTTAGGTAATGAAGGAGTTTCAGCCCTATAGGCTTATTTTCAGTGATGGTAACCAACCTAAGGGAAAGATAAATTTAGTTATTACTTCTAATTCTGGTTTTAAGAATATAAACAAAAAAAAACCAAGAAACAAAGCACTTTTAAGTCTTTTACTCTTCTTTCATTTGAAGGCAAGAAGGAAAAAAAAGAAAAAGAAGTTAAAGGACCCTAAACAGTTAAAGTGCTTTTATTGAGGAAAGGTTGGTCACTTCAAGAAGACTTGTAAGGAATTCCTAGCCTCTAAGGGTAAGAAAGGAAATGCATTTTTATGCTGATGCTTGTTTAGTGGAAGATTCAAAAGACACTTAGGTTATTGATTTTGGAGCCACTAATCCTGTTTATGCTTCTTTACAGGGGTTCAAAGAAATGAGAAGTTTACTTGACAAGAACCTCTCATTGAGAACTAATAATATGAGCATATAGTTAGCTGAAGCAATGGAGATATACACTTTTATTTTGATGAATTTAGATTTATTTTTATATTTTTAATTTTAAAAGGAACTTTATTTTGGTTTCTTGTTCAGTTAAATATTTTTATTCAGTCTTTTTAGTAAAATAGTGGTGATTTGTAAAAATAATTCTTTTATCTATTTTATGCGAATGGATGGTAATCTTTATTTGATCAAACAAAAGATGTACTCATTATTTGACACTAAATTAACAAATAACTCTAAAAGGTTAAAAACTTATCACTCTAATAAGCTATATCTTTGGCATTTAAGACTTGGTCATATTAGTCAATAAAGGATTCAAAGATTAGTGAATAATGATCCATTAGAATCTCTAAAAGAAGTATGTTTTCCTTAATAAGAATATTGTCTTGAAGGTGAAATGATCAAGAGGTCTTTTAGAGTAAAAGGTACAAGGGCCAAGGACCTTCTAAAAATTATGCACGTTATGGTCCTATGAACTTTAAAGTACGAGAAGGGTATGAGTACTATATATCTTTCATAGATGACAACTCAAGGTTTGGATATGTATACTTGATACATCGAAAGAAAGAAACCTTTGACAAGTTCAAAGAGTATTGTGTAAAAGTGGAAAGGTAATCGTGCAAATATATTAAAGACACTTTGATCTGATTGAGGTGGTGAACACCTCTCCGACGAATTTTAGGACACCTTATATAGAATGGGATTGTATCCCAATTGACTACACTAAATTCTCCAAGATAAAATGGTGTGGTTGAAAGAAAAAATTATACCGTATTAGATATGGTAGGGTCTATGATTAGCTATTTAAATCTTTCAACATCTTTTTGGGGATATGCACTACAAATGGCATGTTACATTTTGATCCAAGTTCCAACCAAGTCTACTCCTAAGACTCCATACATGTTATGGAAGGGCAAAAAACCCTTAACCATATGAGAAAATAGGGGTGCTGACATATGTATTGGATAAAGATGCGAAGAAATTAGAATATTGTTTAGAATTGTGCATGTTTGTATAGTATCCTAAACGAACAAAAGGAGGACTATTTTATAACCTAAAAGAACAACAAATAATTACCTTAACCAATGCAACTTTCCTTGAGGAAAGTTACATTAATGACTTTAAACCTTAAAGTAAAATGGTGCTCAAGAAGTTGTTAAGAGCTCTACAAATTTTAATTTTAGATCCTATTCCAAGTTCCATAGAAAAACTAGCAAATGATCAACCATCTAGGGAGCTTCATCATAATAAGAGGATTTCTAGGAAACCTATTTTCTTCATGTATGATGGTGAAATTTATTAGATTGAGGCCATGGAACATGAAGATAATCCCACCACATATGATGAATCAATGAAGGATATTGATGCAAAACTCTGGGAAAAAGCTATAAATAGTGAGATGGATTTAATGCAATCCAACTCTTTTTAAAAGGATAAAACCCATCGATTGTAAATAGGTTTACAAGAAAAAGAGAAATGATGAAGGGATAGTCAAAACCTTTAAGGTTAGACTGGTAACAAAGCGATACACACAAAAGGCTGGCGTCAGCTATGACAAAACTTTTCACATGTTGTGATGCTAAAGTCCATTCTTATTCTTTTTTCCATTAGTGTGGCTGTTGATTACTAGATCTGGAAAATGGATACTAAAACTACATTGTTAAATGGACATCTTAATAAGAGCATCTATATGGTGCAATTAGACAGTTTGTATCAATGACTAGAAAGCAAATGTTTACAAGTTATTTAGATCCATTACAGACTAAAGCTAGCCTCTCACTCATGGAACCAAAGATTTGATCAAGCAATCAAAGTCTTTGCATTAAAGCAAAACATTGATGAACCTTGCATTTATAAACATATTAACAAAGGTAAAGTGGTATTTCTAGTCTTATATGTCAATGACATACAACTCATTAGGAATGATGTAGGGAACTTATCGTCGGTCAAACTATGGTTATCTCAATAATTTGACATGAAGGATTTAAGGGAAGCTAATTATGTTTTAGGCATTCATCCTTTTAGATATCATAAGTACAGGATGATAGTTTTGTCACAAGCTTCATATGTAGATAAAATTATCGAAAGTTATACAATTCAAGATGCCAATAAGGGTTTACAACCCTCGATGGCATGATTTTCTCTTTTATTGGATGATTTCTCTAAGACATCTAGAGAAAAAAAACATGAAGAAAGTTTCTTATGCATCCTCTATGGGTAGTCTCATGTATAATATGCTTTGCACACGTCCAGATATTTGTTGTGTGATTAGTATCATAAGTTAATATCAATCGAATTTCGATAATAAGCATTGGTAAGCCTTAAAACATATCCTCAAATATCTTAAGAGAATAAGGAACTATATGTTGGTATATTCTAAAAGGGAACTAACACCCGTAGGATATACATATTGAAATTCCCAAACTTGTAGAGACTCAAGGAAATCAACTTTAGTATCTATATTTGACCTGGGAAAAGGTGCCATTATGTGGAAGAATGGTAAGCAAACTTGTATGGCTAACTCTATAATAAAAGTCAAATATGTGGCTGTCTTTGAAGCATTTAAGGAGGTGACTTGGCTTCACTAGTTCCTTAAAGACCTTAAGGTAATTCTTTGTATGGATGACCTATTACACTTTACTATGATAATAGTGTGACAATAGCAAATACCAAGGAATCTAGACACATAGACAGGGAGTACCAAATAATAAGAGAGTTGGTGATGGATGATGTTGTCAAAGTCAATAAAATCACATATGAGGATAACCTAGCTAATCCTTTTACTAAAACTCTAGTGGCTAGGAGTTTTAAAAGACACATGGAGTGTATGGGGATAAAGGCATGACTCATTTACTCTCTTAGGGCAAGTGGGAGATTGTTAGAAATTGTTAGGAATGCCTTAAGGATGAAAGACATTATGATGTATTTCCCTAGTTTGAATTGATTATTCATATTTATATATTCAAGATTTAATATATCATTTCTATTCCCTCATTATCTAAATTTACATGTCAAAGTAAATGTAAACAAATATGGCTCATTGACTAGTTATGTTTATAACATTAGAATGTTGCATACAGTGGATGTTTTATATGTAGGAAGACAACATTCTAAGCTAAGTAGTATAAATCAATAGTCTATATTTTATAGGGTTAATATGAGCAATTAACTTATGTTAAGACTATTATGTCCTCTAAATCCAATTAGGGAGATAACTTGTCTTGGTCATCTATAGTAGGTTGAAACTTAAGTAGAAACATAGGTATATTGCCTAAAAGTGGTGATATATTTGAGGGACCAAAATGCAATTAATCCATTAATGAGTCTATTTACATAAATTAATTCACTTTTGATGTTCAATGTATAATTACATTAAACTTAAGTAAGTAATTGACTCCATATGTATAACTTATATACTTTGACATTCTAAAAGCTAAAGAGTCTTGAAGTAGTATGCTACTAGACCAGTTCTGGGTATATGACTTATACTCAGTTTTACTCATAGATAAGGAATCATAGCTCCTATGAACAGTTTAGATTATCCTCTTAAAAGCCATTATATAGGATAGCGAAAATGGATGAGGCTTCAGTCATTTGTTTATCAAACGGTAGAGTTGTTCACATGTAATGAACATCATTTTCACATATAGAGAAAAATGAAACTTTAAGATAAAATGATAAAGTAGATAAAGCGGACTTTGACCTTAAGTTGATCATGGATATTATATGGGGGTGTTAAACAAATAACGAGGTCATTAAACTAAAAGCTATTTATAAAGCTTATGGGATACGGTATATAATTAGGAGTACAATCTCAAGTTTCTAGTGGTATGACTCTTAAATTAATAATTTTGTGATTAAGGAGTACAATCTCAAGTTTCTAGTGGTATGACTCTTAGATTAATAATTATGTGATTAAGTATTTAGTATAGAATAATTAATGTATAGATTATTGGAGCCTAAATATATATGTCCAACTAGTCCCTCCACTAGCTCAATATAACTCCTTAACGGATGGTTATTGAATGGAAAACCTAAAGTCAGATGATTCTCAATATGGTAAAGTAGAACACCAAATTCAGTTGCTTTAACAATGTGGGCATTTTCTTCAATAAATAAATAAAATTTTTTTTGTTTTAATTATTTAGAATATATATTTAATTTGATTAAATATTTATTCAAACAAGAATTAGTAATTTAAATTAATTATATTTATCTTTTGATAAATATAAGAATTAATTTATTAAACAAATATTGAAAATTAATTGTATTAAGTCTTGTTTACATATTTATTTATAAATTAAATATGAATAATATTCTAAATAAATTAAGAAAATTATTTTATTTATTTAATTTTAGTTTGTGATTAAATTAATTATTTTAACATGGTTAATTTTATTTAGTAATTAATACATAATTATTCTATTCAAATAAAATTAGCATGATTTTATTTCGATTTAGAATTAGAGTTATGAAAAATTATCAGGTTAAATAAAATTAAAACTTTAGTCAGAATTAATTAGTATTCAGATTGAACAGGCTAAATTCTATAAATTAAATTTAGGCCAAAAATATAAAGTTTTTTTTGGCTTGGTCGAAAATGTGTTGGCGCCCATATTAGGATTAGTGCAACATATAGGGCTTTATGGAAATACTAAAATAATTATTTTAATTAAAAAAATTAAAATTAGGATTACTTTGTTACCTATAAATAAAAGGCTTATGCCTAGGATTTTTCTTTTGACTTTGGCACCACACCTAGAAGTTTCTAATGACAACATCCCACGATTCTAAATCTTGTGGCATATGGTGGTCAAAAAGGAGAATCAAGCCGTACAAAATCTAAAGTTGATCGAGACAAAGAGTGCCCACACACTCTACCATCGAAGAATTAGAGAATAATGGAAGAGGCTAGATAGTTGAAGCTTTCACATGGGTTTTAGAATTCTTGGATGGCATTTTTAGATCTATAATCAGGTACTTGATTATGAAGGTTTCATTGTATATGACAACATGATTTAAAATGATCAAATTTAAATACTTCAAAATTCCACTACTAAGCTATTTTGTTTTTCCAATAGGGAATAGCCTAACAAAACCCGTAACCAGAACTTGGGTATCTTGTTATAATCTAATGGAAGTCACCTTTATCATGAGAAGTATGTGACTCAATATTAATAAGGTATTTCTTTATTTAATTTTATCTTATATTTAAAGTCTCATAATATTTGCATGCACAGTATTTATAATATGGTATAAAATAAATCTACTATCAAGCATACTATTTCGATGATTATGGACTATCTAATGCAATTTCCTTAAGCCATCATTGGTCAATTCCAAGATGACTACATATAATACATACATGTTTTTGTAAGCTTTTTGCAATCTCTCAGGCTTTATAGTGATTTTGTTTAGACCTCTATCTTCGAGTTACAAAATATTTCCCAACTAACCTTAATTTTACACTTTTGTAATCTAGTTACATTTTTAATAAAGAAACCTCAAGTTAAATTTAAGGAGAATTTGGTGAGAAAAGAATTTACAACCCTAGAGAAAATAGAGATAAGGTACTATTTACAAACCATATCTAAAATAATTATGCATCCATAAAAAGTAACTATACATCCATAACAATTATGAATATATATATAAACATGTGTTTTAAATTCAAGCTACCAATTTTTTATGCTTAGATAATTGATCCATATTTAATTTTATTTAGAAAACAATTTCCATAAGTAATTAACTATACATCCACAACAATTATGAATATAGATATATATATATATGAACATGTGTTTTAAATCAAGTTACTAATTTTTTATGCTTAAATAATTGATCCTTATTTAATTTAACTGAGAAAATAATTTTCTTACATGATTAACATTTATTCTAATCATATTAGAATAAATCCTATTCCAAATAAGATTAATCATTTAAATTAAACATTTTTTTCAATTAATCAAATTAATTAAATTCGAATTTCATGCTTATTATATTACCCAATTTATATCTTAAATAATTTAAGAAAAACAATATAATTGGATAATTAGGTGTTTTGATGATACAAAAGAGTTTTAATTGGATTCAACCTCTAAAAAGTGTATTGCCAGCCATGATAACTTTTAGCATTAGTTTTTGTCATTTTAATTTAATTTTAGTTTTAATTTAATATGATTATATCAAATTTTAAATCTCAAGAAAATTAAAATTTAAAGAGGATTAAGTTGGCATAAACTTGGAAGAATTCTAGTCCTACTAGGATTCTATCCAATAGGTGGCTACCTTAGCCATCCGACTCCAATTCAAATACTATAGTTTTCCTTCTACTAACCTTTGAAAATATAGCAAACTTACAGCAACTTTTTGCTGTCATTAATGCTGCACCAAGATCCAAGAAAGAAGACAAGATGCCATAAGCTTTAAACACACCTAGTGCACCTATTTTAGGCTTGAATTAAAATGTTTTCAACAGTGATTTTAACATGATTTCTCCATAAAGTATTACAAACTTTTCAAGAAACTTTCAAGGTAGAAAAACGAGGAAAAAATAGAGAGCAAGGCTGCCTAAGAAATTGACCATATCAAAACACCAAAAAAGAGCCAACCTAGCACTGGTCAATAGCAAATTGTCAATCAATGCCTCCAATATCAATTTAATTAATAAAATCATAATTTTTAACTAATTAAACTTGAAAGTAAATGTGAACTAGTTTGTTGGAAATTTAAAAATAAAATGGAAATGATTTTTTTAACTTTAAAATTTAAGAATGGATTAAAATAACGTTAAAACAACAAAATCTTTAATTGGTAACAACTAAAACACAAAATTAATCAAATTGATTCAAAAAGGCGTTGATACCACTTGTAAGTAGTCTTAAGGTAGGAACTAATCGAAAAAAAAATTTATAGCATAACTTATAAACATGGCAACATAATAATGAAGATAATCTGATACACCCCAAATAGGATCGTATTACATGATTTTGAGTAATCTTTGAGATCAAAAAACATAAAGATCTATTCAAAATTAAAATATATCTCAATCTTGAGAAGACTTTTAGTAATTTCATGACCTAATGCCCTCTCTCCACACAGGTGACCTAAAAACTTTCTAAAGAAGAAACTTTGTTGTCGGGAGCCATGCTAGCAGCTTAGGTTTCAATAAACCTTCCCTTGCACTTAGAAGGTCTTGATTCAATAATCAAAATGAAAAAGAAAATATTTTTTTTCTCTAAGAAAAGCCGAGATTGAATAATCCCTCCTTAGAAAAGTTGAGAGAAAATGAAAACTATAATTTTTGGAGTCTTTTGGCCGATTTTCTATTTGTAATCACATGTACATGGGATGGCAAACATAGGCTTATATAGGCTAGGGTTTAAAATTTTAATTTTTGATATATTGCAATTTTGCCTCTAGCCTATATGAACTTATTCAAATTGGGACTAAGTAACTATTACTTATATTAGACATGTAAGCCTAGTCACAATTTAATTTTTACTAATCAACCGTATGCGTGTAACCCATTTAGCCACCATCATAATGGAAATAACTATAAAATAGCCTAACTAAGAATATTTTATATTTCTAAACTAAGATTGGCATCTAGTAATGCATCATAGCTACCCAACATGCAAGAAGTGTTGATTTTGACAAGCTCTTCAGTGTTTAGTATCTCAATGAAATAAATATCCTTTTATCATATATCTAAAAATTAGCAAGAACATGGTTCACTGTCTACTCTTAGCCCATTCCACATTAGTATGTAAACCAATGGGTTACGTCTATACTCAATATTGCCTTGGCCGAGGAGTTTGAGTTAACAAAGACCAAGTATATGTGAAATATGTCATCTTATATCACTTGGGGTGGTATCACTTGGGGTGATAAATCCTCTCTAGATCACTCATTTGATTCATGCCATACCTAAAACCACCTTACCCTAAAGATCCATCTATTGTGGAACCATTCCTAATGGAATCAAAACATGACACTACTTATATGAGATGGCCTAGTGTCACAAGTCTAAAAATCATTTACACTACTGACACATGAGAGTATTTTCATAGACACTTGAGTGAAATACTGAATAAAACTCTTATAGCGAGCCATGTTTAGTGAACTTGTTACATAACAAGCACCCATATGATATCCTCAAGCATCGCTATACTTCAACTTATGAGATCAGTTGCATATATCCTATGCATAGAGGCTTACATATGCCAATCTTTGTGTATTGTTAACGGCCTATCTTGACAACGCAATGACCACGAACGTTTTAGAAACAGGGATTTGATGCATAGTTAAGAGACTTAAAGGAAAATCAAACTTGTCTAAATTTCCAAGAAATTTATGTTTCATACAAACTAAGCTACTCGTGCTTAGGAATATGGGGCATCTATCCTATCTGTTATGAAATTTTTAGGTGAAAAAATAGATTATCATCCAAGAAATTTTCCAAAAAAAGATAATTAGCCTTTAAAAGATTTAAACATCACATGTTTTAACCTAGATGTTTTAAACAAAATACATTTTTCATCAGAAGCAATTATTTTGAATAGCTTTAAATGGTGTTTGAAAAGAGACAAGGGCTCTTCTGATTGAAGAGCACCAAATTAAGATAAATCCTAACTTGGGGAAAAAATAAAGCGAAATGAAAATTTGACATGGAGAATTTGAAACTGATCAAGGTAAGATGGTGACAAAAAACTGGAAAAGGAGTGATCTTTCCTAGGGCATTGAAGGATCAAGGAATGTTTCAATTTTGCATCATCCATGAAATGTGCTTTATTTGATAATTGATATTTGCAATCATTTGCACCATTTAGGTGGTATTGGCATTTGCATCAATTCTCATGCATGTACATTTTCATTGATACTTGTATTTGTATCATTTCATGAACATTTGCATCATTTTTAACACTAGCAATCTGCATATGTTCATTACTTGATTTCTTTGAACCCTGTCATCATTTTATGATTATCGCATTATCATACCTGCTTAAGTAATTATAATGACATGAATCATTAATTAATCACATAAAAACAATTCTTTGGTGGTGAAATTTAAAGCATTTAAGAATTTTTTTAAATAAATCTTCGATGGTGAAATTTGAAGCATTAAAGAGTTTGTTTAAGAACAAGTCTTTGGTGGTGAAATGCTATATAAAAAAGTTTGTTTAAAAACAAATCTTTGGTGGTAGAATCCAAAGCATTTAAGAAGTTTTGTTTCAAAACGAGTTTTCAATATCATTTAAAAGAGTTTGTTTAAAAACAAATCTTAGGTGGTGAAATCTAAAGCATTCATTTCAAAATAAGTTTTTGGTGGTGAAATCAAAAGCATTTAAAAGAGTTTATTTAAAAACAGATCTTTGATGGTGAAATTCACAGCATTTTAAAGAGTTCTTAAAATCTTTGATGCTATATCCAAAGTTTCTAATGGTGGTAACCGAAATAATTTTCAGAGACTTGATCTCATATCCAAATTTATTAGTGATAGTTATTGAACTTATTCCTTTTTGCAAGTTAAAACATATCCCTGATGAGAAAAAAAAAAGGCAAATACTTTTAAATAATTCCCTAAAAAGAAGATTAAAGATAGATATAGACTCCTTTGACAAAATAAAGCAAAATATCTATAACATTTTTTAAGATACCTTCGACTTCAAGAAAAGACCGCATGCTTATCTCACATAATGAGAACCAAATATTTGTTTCATTTCCTAAAAAATACCTTAACTCCAAAATAGGCTAGATTAGAGATTATCCATAATGATTAATGATAAAACTTATAAATCAAAAAGTATAATGAAAGTTTATCATATTTATTCGACATACATTGTATTCAATGATTTATAGATTAAAAGCTGAGCATGATATTAGAGAAAAATAACAATCATTCAGTATGATGATTTCCTAAAAAATGAAAGGTAAATCTCACATCGTTTCAAACATACCAAATATTAGATCTTGACAACCCATCCAACTTAGGTTCCGCCCTAGTCACCCTTAGTTGACTATTATGATTTTGCCATGGTCAACCCATCCGACTTAGGTTCCGCCTTAGTCACCCTTAGTTGACTATTATAATCTTGCCATGGTCAACCCATCCAACTCAACTACTTCTCTGGTCACCCTTAGTTGACTATTATGGTTTCATCTTGGTTAATCAATTTAACTTAGATTTTACCCTGGTCACCTTTAGTTGACTGTTATGGTTTTATCTTGGTTAACCCATGTAACTTAGATTCCACCTTCATCACCTTTAATTAACTACTATGGTTTTGCCCTAGTTAACCCATTTGGCTTAGGTTCCGTTTTAGTCACCTTTAGTTGACTATTATGGTTTTTCCCTGGTTAACCCATCTAACTTAAGATCTGCCTCGATCACCCTTAGTTGACTATTATCGCTTTGCTCTGGTCAACCCATCTAACTTAGAATTTGCCTCAATCACTCTTAGTTGACTACTATGGTTTGGCCCTAGTCAACTCATTTAGCTTTGGTTCTACCCTAGTCACACCTAGTTGATTATTATGGTTTTGCCTTGGTTAATCCATCCAACATAGGTTTTGCCCTAATCATCCTCAGTTGGCAACTATGGTTTCACCCTGATCAATTGGTCAGACTTTGGCTTTGCCTTAGCCAACTCTTTAAACCGAAGTCTCACCCTAGACCAATGGTTTCTTTTCTATTTTTTTAATGTACATGTTTTTAGTTGTTTTAAAACTTTACAGTCTAAACTAAATTATGTCTATTTGGTCTTTGTCCTGTTACTAATTCTTAGCAATAGTTAAAGAGGGGAAGCAGTAGACACTTAATTTCATTCGTGCTTATTTTTATGATATTCCTAAATATCCAAGAATGAGAACCAGTGACCACCTCAGTGGACATCGACTTCCTCCAGGGGGTTAGGCATTTTCAAAACCTATTTGGTAATAACTAAACAGCACATGCATGTGACAGAAAAATGTAGTTTTAAGGGTCAAAAAGAATAAATATCAGATAGAAAAGATAAATATTCAAGAGAAAAATAGTTTTTAAATATTTTCTTAATAAATTTTGAAATTTGTTTTCGCAAATGATGTCATGATTGATTTTCTAATTTTTAAGAACTTCTTGAGAGTTTTTCAGGAAATTTTAGGAAATAAAAAATATTCAACAAAAATTCTATATTGGCATTTTATACCCAGGTGTCATGCCAAATTTATTATTTAAAATTGAAATTTTTTAGTATCGTTAGTGTTATGCTCGTGAATTTTTTTTTTGTAAAATTTATCTGAATTTTAGGTTTTCATCTTATTAATATTTAGAATAATATTTTGAGTTCAATTCATTTTTATAAATTTGAAAGTATTTTTCAAATTTTTTTGTTTTCAAAATATAGAGTTTCCTACTCTAGAAATTTGTCAATAAAATTTAATGTTTAGAACTTTTAAAATTCTTCCAATACATTCATTAAATTCATATTATTTCAGTTTTTAAAACTCTAATTTCTTTTATGAATTTTTCATTTATATATATCAATTTTCTTTTGTAAGGATTTTCTTGTTAAATTTTATGAGTTTGGGATTTTCCAATCAAGTTTTCTTTATTATTGTGATTTATTTCTTTCATTTCCAGAATTTTTTTTTATGTTGATTAATTTTAATTTTGTTTTAATGGAATTTTAATTCTGGAATTTTGCAAGCTAGTTTCATGGAAAATAGTTTAATTCAATTCCAATTTTCCTCTAACCAATTTAGTTTGTTTAACTATGCTATTAGATGATCTTATTCTGATAATTTTTGAAATGATGAGTCATAGATGATGACTAGGCTATAAGTACACAGTCATTTAATTAATCCTTATCTCACTTTACAAATACCCATAAAAAATTTAACAAAAATCATTACAAAAATAAATAAATAAATAAATTGATTTTCATCCAAAGGGATTTTTCAACCCTCTTGGCCGAACCTCTCCTTATAAATAAGGGGAAGATATTTCATGTAAAAGGATTGGTTTTTCATGAAATAAAGCACTAAAAACACTAAGTTTTTTAAGTTTTAAAGCTTTTTAAGGTAGATTCTCTTCTAAAAGTTTCAATTTTTGTTCATTTCATGCATGCTTCTTCCTAGTAATGAGCCTTTTAATCCCTTGAGCTGATGGATTTTGATCCATGTTAAAGGCCAACTTTAAAGGCTATGATCAATCTTTCTTGATTTAACTGTTGTATTTGAGTGTTGTTGGTCATAGTTTAATTTTTATCATAAAAATGTATGTTTGACTGTGAGAATGATGTTATGATATTATGAATACTATTTTGTACTATTTTTCTTGGTATTTTCATGATTGATTATTGTTAACATGTTCACATGTTTATATCTCATCATTATTATGCATGATGAGGATGATGTGAGCTTGGTAGAAATAAGGATATAAGTTGATATACATGATATCATGTTGTAAAAATATTTTTTCTTGTTTATTGAAGCTGACCGAATTTAATGATGATTGTTAAGTGAATTTTCATGCTTGATTTCATGATATTTTGCACTAATTTGTCATGTTTAAAAGTTGTAGGGATCAAAAAATAATTTTCCAATTTTTTTAAAGATCTTGGAAAGATGTCCCTAAGGTTGGCCGAACTTAACAAAGGCTTATCTGTGAATTTATGATTTTTAGGCTATTTTATAAATATGGAAAGTGTAGAGATTAAATTGTAAAATTCAAAAAATTGTTTTGATAATTTTTCATGCTCGGCTAAATGTTTGGTAAACTTTTGATTTTTATGTATTTTTAGCATGATTAGATGCAAATCATACATTTTTAATCTTTTTGCTGCCATTTGAAATTTTAGAAAATTTAAGGATTTATTTGCAAAAGATAAAATAAATTGTTTCGAGGCCAAAGGTACTTGGGTCAACCGTTCTTATGCATCTTGGTATGATTTTCATGTTTATTTGGATATATTTGATGCTTGATTTTGTGTTTGATATCATGTAAGGACCATTATGTAAAGTTAGGAAAATTTAAGGTCCATTAAGTAAAGCCTTGCATGCTAGGGTTAAAATGGTCATTTCTCACATAAAATACCCATTTATGATGTTCAAGGCATTTTAGGAATATTCCTAGCATTTTTTTAGTCCTCTAATGGGGTGTAGAAAATATTAAGACCTTTCTTATTCTCCTAATTCTTTGGTTAGGTACAAAATATAATTTTGAAAAATTTAGAGACCTATCAGTAATTTTTGCATTTATGTCATATTTGATATACCATATACCCATTTAAGGTATAAGTATTATTTTCAAGTCCTCTAAGTTATTCAGATGCTTTCATGTCGAAGATATATCTTAAGGGTATTTTGGTAATTTCTTTAAAATTGAGTCTTATGTGATTATTAGGATAATTTTATGTCAAAAATACATATTAGGGATAGGATCATCCTTTTTCTTATTATTTTTGAGTCTTTTAGGTTACCGGAATACTTTCATGTCGAAGGAACATATTAGGGCTATTTTAGTAATTTATCTTGAAACCAAGCCTTATATGATTACCAAGATACTTTCATGTTGAAAGTACACATTTAGGAATAGGTTTGCTTTTTTGTGATGTTATCAAGTCTTTTGAGATTACTGGGATACTTTCACATCAAAGAAATACCTTAAAGGTATTTTGGTTTATCATAAAGTCAAGTCCTTTAGGGTCACTAGGATGTTTTCATAATGTAAGTGTACTTTAGAGGACAATTTGGTCACTTCAGATCTTTAGAGTTGAGTTTATTACTTTTTGTGTGCACCGAGTTTTAAGGAAATTTTTATATAAAATTAAAATTTTTTAAAATTAAGGCAATATCTCCAAATTAAAATAATACTTGGAATGTCTCTTATAATATAAAAGGGATTCTATGGATTATTTTAATAATGAGATATCTTTTTCAAAATGAAAGTTAGGATTTTTTAAATGTCATGAAACAAAACATCTCATCTTTCTCTCGTCCTCCAGTAAGGTATGGGAGATATTTTGATTTTTAAATAAAACCTTTCATATTGCTCCAATCTTCTAAGTAGGCATGGAAGATATTTTGACCTTCGTATTCTACTTAATCTCTAGTAAGGTACAAAAGATATTTTTATTTTCAAAAAAAATATTAAAAATTCGATTTGCTCATATAGAATAATAAATTATTTTATGAAAATTTTGAAATATGGGAATCATAATTAAATATTAGATAATGAAACTAAATAATAATCAAATTTTAAATTAACATATAATTAATAAGGTATCAATTACTAGGCATCATCAGAGGAATTGATCCTTACTCGTGATTGTAATTAACTCTCGAACCCTTTCATACTTTGGTGTTACACAGACCTCGTAGTTTGTTTTCAAGGGTTTCGTAACCCTTAAGATATAAACTTCGGTAGGTGACCAATCTCACCTAGCCAAAATAGATTGGTGGCGACTCAAAGATAAGTAACAACAATTTAGAGTTAAGTCAGGTAAGTGATTCACCTCAATAAGTCACTTCCTAAAAACAAATATATATATATATATAATAATGATATATGGCCCCTAAGAATAAAACAATAATGATATATAGATACATCAATATAGGAACAAGAGTTACACCTGCCTTTTAATCAGGTTAGTTAAGATTCATATCTGGGCCACGTTGCGACACTATGTATGCTATATCTGGTCTTGTGCAAATCATGAGATACATGAGACTACCAATTTCATGAATATTCAACTTGAGATATCACATCACTAATATTCTTTATTTGATGTACATTAACATCGACGGGTGTTTTAGCCACATTGGTATCATTCTTATTAAATTTCTCAATGATCATATTCACATTATGATCCTAAGTCAATATCAAGCCATTTTGTGATTTAGAAATTTTAAAACCTCTGCTAAACTCATGTCTTTCATGTCAAATTTACTGGTTAGCCATGCTTTGGTAAGTTTAATTATCTCATCATTATTGTTTATGATTAACATATCATCTATATATAGACAAAAAATGACATACCCCTTATGTGTATTCTTTATGTATACATATTTATTGCATTCATTAATATGGAAACTCATTTGACAACATAGTACCTATTTGATAGCATAATATTGTCAAATTTATGATGCCATTTTTTAGTGCTTGTTTTAAACCATATAATGATTTAACAAGCTTGCACACCTTCTTTTCCTATCCTGGAAGCTTAGACCTTTTGGTTTGTTCCATGTAGCTTTCTTCATCTAAGTATCCATTTAGGAAAGCCCTCTTAAAATCAATTTGATGTCTCGAGATCTTTAAGAGCTGCTATAGTTATTAACATTCAAATGAATGTTATTCTTGAAACTGGTGAGTATGTGTCAAAGTAATCAAGCCATTCTTTTAACTTGTATCTCTTTATTATAAGTCTAGCTTTATATTTATCTATAGATCTATCTGCCTTTATTTTTCTCTTAAATATCCATTTGGATTCCAAAAACTAAGGATCCACCAGTTCCCATGTATGTTTTTGCATGATGGACTATTTCACTATTAATGGCCTCTTTCTAGAATAGTGCTTTTGAAGATGATATAACCTCTTTAAAAGTTAGAATTTCATTTTATAACAAATAAATTAGAAAATTCAAATAGTAAATAGTTGGTACTTTAGCTCACTTTCTCCTCTGGGGTTTGACTTGTTCCTCCTTATCCTTTTATGAATCACTACTCGAGTCCTTATGAGCTCTCTTAGTAGTCTTGTTTTCTTGTGTTTCCTTGTATAGAAATACATCCAAAAAAATAAAGCATTTCTTAATTCAATGATGTAATGTAAATGTCAGGAATGGTCAACTTATACACAAGAAAATGATAAGTCACACTATTATTTACGTATCCTGTGAATATGCAATCTATAATCTTAAGTTCAATTTCAACCATTTTAGGTGGAGGAATTACTACCTTAGTAGGACATGCCCACACTTTCATGTAATTATAAGATGGTTTTCGACCTTTTCATAACTCATACAATGTCTTATCTAATATCTTACAAGGTATTTTATTTAAAATACAATTTGTTGTTAAGAGCAAGAGAGCAAGTTCTGAGGTAACCCTAAACTTATCAATAAAGCATTCATCATGTCTCTCAATGTGTCGTTCTTACATTTCGCAATACCGTTTTGTTAAGCTAAATAAAGAGCAGTTGTTTGATGGATAATTCCATGTTTTATGCAAAATTCATTAAATAATGGATCGCATTCACCACCTTGATTGCTCCTTATCTTTTTAATTTTCTTGCTTAGTTGATTTTCAACCTCTGTTTTAAAGTGCTTGAAAGCTTATAAGGCCTCGTCTTAGAAAAAAATATATTACCATGTGAATGAATAGAAATAAAGCAATAAGCACTAACATGAATTTCATTGTTGGAATGAAAAGCAATAAAGCAATTTTAATACCACCAGAGTCGGTTCTAATGGCTAAGAACCAATTCCCCTTTTTTAACCATAAAAATAATATGTAAATATAATATTCAATTGATTGACAAATGATACAATAATGGTTTGCTAGAAAAAAATAACAATTATGTATTTTTAGCAAACCAATTATTGGACAGAACAAAAAAAATAAAGAGATAGTATCAAAACCACAACAAAATAGCATAATGAAAATCAGTGCAAGCATAATACAATATGCATAAACAGATTTAAACATAGTTAGGACAAATAGAATATAACCCATCCTAACAAAATAGATTTAGATATACAGTCAAGATTATATGAAACACGTAAACAAATCCTAAATAGTATTATCGAAGATCAGTATTCAAACAATCAAATATATTGAAAATGATAGAATTGACAAAAATAGTATATTATATATACCGTAAACTTCTTGCACTATTGGAGATAATCTATATAAAAAATACTATAAACACATAAACATGTTAAATGATGTTGCTACGAATTAAAATAAATATTAAAAATGAAATTACAAAAAAAATATATTTTACCAAAATAGGAAAAAATTTGAAGAATGAAATTTGACTAAGTTTTTCAACCTTTGACCTTAATATGTTTATTTCCTGCCCAATGTGCTCGACAAATTCTGTAATACATCTCCTAAGCCTCCTCAATCTTATTATCGATCAATAGCATGTTCAAGTGGTAGCACGACAAACCAAAAAAAAATGAGACAAATTTTCTATCTTCAAGATGACGTAGCACACAAAGTTGTAGAGTTGGATGAAAAGAAATTTTTTTTCTT
>JBBYHO010000021.1:1684977-1700337 GCA_038382025.1 Adansonia gregorii
ACAAAGTTGTAGAGTTGGATGAAAAGAAATTTTTTTTCTTTCCCAAATTAGCTCCCAAATTTCACCCAATGTTGACTTCCTAAAATTAAGACAGTTTTCATCCTAGTTAATTACATTTAAATAAGACCATTTTTTGACTTAATTACAAAAACAATGTTTTAAAAAATTAAAATCAAAATTAAAACAAAATAGCCGAGATAAATTTTTAAAATCAAAAAGCAAACCAAAATTGTTAGGATATTTTATCAGATAATGGTTCAATTTGGCTGAATTAAACTAGTTGGGTTTTGAAAAGATAAAGTCTATTCGACCTTAAATCCAAGTCTAAGCCCAAACGTAGGACTAGGCCTAGCTCTGCAATGGCGATACATGTGTGTGGCGCAACCTCATTTAGACCTCCAACCTTAAACCCAAAAGCTTGGGTATCTCTTAGGGCCCAACCCTACCTTGGAACCAAGCTTATATATAATAGTTACACAAACTTTAAGTATTTCATGTGGGATTGTACACCACCTAACACCAACCAAGTTCTTCCTCTTCAAGTGATATTATTTGAGCAATTTCTCATTCACCTCGACTATTAATCATGTATATTAAACTCACATTGTGCATCTTGATATGACATCAACATATACCACATGACCAACTTTCTATATGTACACGTATTTCATATTTATAAACTATTGAAGTTTCATTGATATACAACATTCCTATCATAGGTTTTGGGTTGGGCAAAGTTGATTCGGAAAGGGCCCAAACAAAATTAGGTGTCCACAAGTAATATAATTGTACTAATCTTGTACGTAAAATTTTGAATCAATCTAATATCAAAATCATGTCGATTTAGAATGTTGTCTTTCTATATGTGTTTAATAGTTGAAATTTATTTATATAAAAAATATAATTAGAAATTTTTAATTTGCTCAAAATTTGATTTGTATGACATACATGAGTAAAATGTCAAATAAACTTATCGGATTAAACAAATATAAACCATATAAAAATTTATAAAATTATATAAAACTAAATTAATCTCATTCTAATTTATTAGATCCCACTTAATAATATATTATCTCCTAATTATTTTCAAGCTAGCTTTTGTTCTTGTTTTTTTTTCTTTTTGAAAATAGTCTATATCATTTCGTAATGTATTCTGGCTATTGGCTTGAATCAATTTGAAATTAAAATATATCAACATGCTTTAGTTATTATTTATTGAGAAATAACAAAAATTTTACTTTTCTAATTTTTTTTGTTTAACAAAAAGTTAAGCAAGAATTTGACCTTTTTTTTTTTTTTGCACAAAAGGCATTTCATGTTGTAGTAAGTTACGGGTTCTCTTTGTTATGTTAGTTAATAAGGGAGACATAATCATTCTAACATGATTATGATAATTTCTTTCCCAACCTTCTTTTTTGAAAATGATCATGTAGTTTGAAGATTTATTTGTCGGGGAATGTTACTTTTTTGTTATGATGTATTTTCTAATTAAATTGAAATTAAATCATTTTTCATGGTTTCGACCTAAACTAGTCCATGATCAGATTGGATAATGAAAATATTTATTTGCCTAAAAGTCTTGTTCGGCCCAAAAAAATGTTTTACTACTAATAATATATTTAAAATGTTTTAAATATAATTTTTATATTAATATTTATATTTTATGAATAAATTTTAAAAAAATATTTTTATTAAGTAAATAATAATTCATATCAGACCGGATTAAAAATACCCTTTTCATACTTAGCCTAATTTGGATTGAACCTATCTTATCACATAAATAGTCCTTATATAGGTCTACTTGAATGACTTCACCAAGGATCTTGCTGTATCTTAACTAAACATCTTGCAATATGGAAAAAAAAAACATTTTTAAAATTATTTAAAGAAAAGATTAGTTCCCAATAAAACTAGAAGAGAGGATATTGTATAAAACTTGCAATATCATTTATTGTATTTAAAAATTTTAAACACTACTTTTCATATTTATTAAAACCCCCAATGCAAATAAAAGGACACTTCATTGTCTATTGCTTGAGTATTAAGGAATCAAATATTATTAGCTCATATTGTGCATTGACTAAAATAACAGTAATTTTTGGTGTAGAGAATTCATAGCCAGACTATGGTTTAAAAATCCTTTATTTCCTTACCTAGGCTTAAGCTATATTGAGTTTAGTCTGATCTGAAAGTTTGTTTATTATTTAAAATAATATTAAAAATTATTTTTGTTTTAATATTTATAATTAAATTCAAATTAAAATTTTATTACTGGAATGGTAATTTGGGTCGAATTGGTTTAGATTAAAAAAAACTTATACCTAGACCCAACCTATAATTGAACTGAGTTAGAATGGCTTATTAAATCCATGAATAATTCTAATCAAGATGGACTATATCTTACCAACTTATATGCTTATTATTATTATCCGCTCATTATTTAACTATTATTTTGTTTTTAAAATAATAAAATATTTTTATCATTTTAAGATTTTATTATTTTAAATGATTTATAAATTATAAAATAATTTAATCACATCAAATTTATATTTAAAAATTTATGCTCAAAATTAACTCAAGTTGGATATAGATAAGTCCCATTGTTATGCAGTTAATATCCATATAAAATAAAAGATTCTTGAGGATGATATATGAAAACAACAATAAAAAACGTTTTCTTTACCATGAATTTAACAATATTGAAACAAATATCATCCTCAAAACTTTTTTAAGAGTTTCAAAAAATAAAGTTTAGAGATGATTTTTATATTTTAAAAATAATTATTGATCATCTTTAATTTTTTTTATTTATTACTAAAATCCTAGCATCTTAGAATAAAGTTAAGAAATATTTTTAAAAAATTGATCAAAAGTATCTAACATTCAGCACCGATATGGATTGAAGTACATTAAGATTTAAGAATAATAAACAATAAAAAATAAGGATTAATAACAACATAAGTTTTATAGCTAAAGCAAAGTATAAAAAAAACAGAGAATAATATATGTTTAATTGGTGTGAACTAGAATTCAGTTTTAATTTGTTAAGCAATTTCAAAGGCTGCATTGAGCATCATCAGAAACGCATTCTCGATAGATGACTTTAACTTTTGCGGATCTATGAAGTCTTTCTCTGTCACTAAAGCAATCTTCAGCTTTCCCATATAACTAACTATTGTTGTGCTGAGACTCTGCAAAGTGCAAAGCATATCCATTAAAACCTAATCTATATACAAATGATATGTGAGCTTAGATATGATTATATAATATAAGTTTTTTTGGGGAAAAATCTAAAAACAACCTGAGGAGCGCCAGCCACTACAAAATACAAGCTTTTAATTGGATGATTAGCCAATGCCACTTGTTCCACCGGTCCAATCACATTCGTGATTGCCATGCTTGTGTTTTTTAATGTTCTATGAATGTATCCGGCCGCTGCCTGTTACACAAATACTATTGAATTTACCCTTTCTTCTAGTTTGGAATCAAAACTATAAAGTAAATGGGATAACTCGGATCTAGTGAGTTAATTTGAGTCTTAAAAAATTCAGATCAATTTGGAGTTTATATCATTTTGAATCTGATTTTTCTTGAGTTTGGATAATTTTAGGTATAATTATTTTCAGGTTCAGGTTAGACAATTAAAAGTTATTGATTTTTTATAATCAAATCAAATTAAGTTATATTCTAATTCAAATGGATTGAGTTTGACAAATATTTTGGGTTTAAATCAAAATCAACTTTAAGGGGGGAAAAACTTTGCTCAATTTAAAGCATCGATCGAATGATCGTTTGTACTCTAATTTTAATGATTTTTGCTATGTTGTTTCCGGCAATGTAAGCTTCATTTTCATGGTTAGATTTTTGTTTCCTCATCTCTATTTATTGGGCTTTGTACCTTTTATGGGTTATTATTTATTGTTGCTTGGGTGATTTCCACGTTATCAATAGTGAGTAGATGCTATTATAATATGCATATTTGTTGGAAGACAATTTGTTGTACTCTTTGAAATTCTTAGTGGAAGTTTTTGTGGGACTAGATTGTTTTTACCTCTTACATCGAGGTGGTTTTTCACATTTAAAAATTGTTTGTGTTCATATGATTGTTTGGTTGCGTGCATTTTTAACTCCATTTATTGTTTGGATATTCTCGTTTGCTATATATTCGCTTCCCATATGTTCTTTAAAGTGAAAAAGGTTTATTTATACTTACTGCACTATGTTGTTGCTTTTGTAGTATATTCATTCCTTTCCCAACAATTGGTAAAAATGCTAGTTATTGTCTACGTGTTTGCTTGGTTAAATAGTAAAATTATAAGTTTTAATGGCATAAATCATCACAAATGAAAAAAAAAAAAAAAAAGATGAAAATTTTGCTCGTATGAAAAAGTTATATTTATCGGTATTTGGCAGTCAAACACATGGTGCTAAATCTAATGGAAAAGAGGCTTTTGCAGCATGAAATGATTTATGGCTTTATTCACAATTGATAGATGATAATTTTTTGGATCACATTATTAGTGATTCACATGCCATAACTTTGTGTGACAAGATTGAGACCTTAAATGCCTCTAAATCTGTGAACAAAAAATTATTCTCATTAAACAAGCTATGAACTCGAAGTACAAGGAAGGTAGTTCCATTTTTAATAATTGAGTGAATTTCAGAGGTGCTTCGATCAATTGCCTGGCATGAGTGTTAAATCTAAAGATGAAATTTTGGGACTTTGGTTGCATAATTATCTACTATATTATAGGTAAAACTCTCCCTGTGTCTTTGATTTTTTTTTATGCTCTTGGTGGTATTGTGACCATGCACTATCTAAAAACTATAGTCATGAATGAAAAAGTTCATGAACGAAATCAGCAGGCATATTCTTCACCATCAAAATTTTGGTTACTGAAAATAGATAGAGAAACAAGGAGAGGGATCAAGACAAGGCGGTAAAGGTAAGGCAACAGTAGAAGCAAATCAAGGTCTAAATACAAACATCTTGAGTGTTACCACTATGGTAAAAAGAGCCATGTAAAAAAGTTTTTATCAATTAAAAAAAGAGAACAAAGGCAAGCAACAAAAAAAAGATGATAAAAATGATGAACCTGTTGCTATTACTATTAATGAAGATCTTGTGATTCTTCGGATGAGAATCTAATTAATATTGCTAATGATAAGATGAGTTGAGTAGTTGACAGTGGTGCTTGTTTTCATTTCACATTAAGGACTGTTTTCCTCACTTTTTATCCTTACGGAGATTATAAGATTTTAAAGTTAGTAATGATGATTCGTCAAATGTGATTGGCAGTGGAACAATTTGTTTAGAAACTGGTAATGGAACAAGCAGATTCTAAAGAATGTTAAACATGCACTAGACATTTGTTTGCATCTAATTTCTAATAGTATTCTTGATGATGATGGCTATTTTAGTGCATCTAGTGGTGGACAATGGAAATTTAGTAAGGGTTCTCTAATCTAAACACGTAGGAAAAAGTGTTTAAGTTAGTACTAAGCAAGGCTTGGATTTCTAGTGATGTTGTTAATGCAATTGAGTGTGATAAGCAATCACACATTAATGAGAAGAGGCTTAATTGTTTAGCCAAGAAATATCTACCTTTGGGCCTAACAAGGGTGAATGATTGGAAAAGTATACTCATTATTTGGTTGGAAACAGAATATGGTCTCCTCTAAGAGCAATTCTTCTTTAGAAAATCAAAGTTGCTTGAGTTGGTGCATTTAGATCCTTGCATACCAAGGGCAACAAAAATGTTTGGTGGTGTATTATACTTTGTGACTTTCATTAATAATCATTCAAGGAAACTTTTGGTTAATGCCTTGAAGACTAAAGACTAAGTACTTAGTGTCTTTACGTAGTTTCAAGTTTCTGTTAAGAGAAAAATAGGAAAAAAGCTAAAATGCATGTGCACTAAGACTCTTCCACTAAATAGCGTAGCAGAAAGGATGAACATGACATTGATGGTAAGAGTTAGAAGCTACTATTAAAAGCAAAGTTACCTAAATCCTTTTGGGATGAGGCTTTATGTATTACTGCATATGTTATTAATTTATCTCCTGTCGCTGCTTTGCAGTTACTATCAAAAGCAAACTTACCTAAATCCTTTAGGAATAAGGCTTTATGTACTACTACATACGTTATTAATTTATCTCCTGTTGTTTTACAGGTTTATATTCCTAATTAAATGGGGTTTGGAAAGGATGTTTCATTTAACTACTTATGAGTGTTTGGCTATCAATTATACATTTGCCTAAAGATGAAAGGTCTAAGTTAGATGTAAAGACAAGCTATGTATCTTCTTTAGCTATAATAATGATGAATTTAGTTATAGGTTATACGATTTGATTAAAGAAAAACTTGTTAAAACCCGTGATATTATCTTCATGGCGGATTAAACCATTGAAGATACTAACAAGGCGAAGAATATAGTAGAACTGATAGCTTAGTTGATCTCGATTTAGTTCTTAAAACTCGTATGCCCAATGCAATTAAATTTGGTAATCACATTCTAGGTGGTCAAGTTAAAGATAATGATGATGTTGTTGATGAGCTAGATATTTTTACTTGTTGGATTATTAAATGAACGAGTTATTCCATTTAAATGGAATTCTAGACAACAGATTCCCTTCACTCATTACTTATCTGATGAATATGTACTCTTCATTAATGAGGGAAAACCTGAGTCCTATGAAGAGGCTAATCAAAGCAAGTAAAAAATATATAAGGTTATAGCTATGAATAATAAGATGAAATCTTTTCTTGACCATCATACCTTTAAGATAGTTTAGTTGCCTAAAAGGAAGAAAGCTTTGGAAAATCAATGGGTTCGCAAGGTAAAGAATAAAAAGAATGCTTCCACTCCATGATACAAAAATTAGTTGTCCAAAAATACTACTAAAAAAAGAGATTAACTGCAAGTAGGGCCTTCTTGGTTGTGGTGGTTCGAATTCAATTCATGAGAAGAGTCCAAGCGAGAGACTATAACAGTCAAAAGGCCTTCGGTTAACTATATCTGCTTTTATTTATCAGAAATGCTAAAAGAAGGGGGAAACCCTGATCAAGAAGAGGCTAAAGATTACGGGCTACCTTACTAGTACATGGGCAAGAAGCAAGTTTGTTTGTAAGCAGATTCTGACAATCCAGTCTATGAGAAGTCAAGATCGGCTTACTCAATTCTTATTGCGAAATGAGTGATGAAGCAACCCAAAACAATCGAAGAAGGAAATATTATAAAGATCTTCTTTCCTATTGTTAAAATGTTTTCCTTCTAAGTTGTACTTGGTTTGGTTGATAGATTTGATTTTAGAGATTGCGCATATATGTGTGAAATTTGTTTTCCTCCATGTTGGTTTGAAGAAGGAAATTTACATGGAACGGCAAAAGGATTTTGTGGTAAAAGATAACGAAAACTATGTTTGCAAATTGAAGAAAAGTTTGTATTGCTTGAAACAAGCCCAAGGAAAAGGTATAATAAGTTTGAGTTTGTTATACTCCAGCAAGGGTTCGAGAAAACTGCTTCTTATCATTGCATGTTTGTGTAAAAAATTTTTGATAATGACTTCATCATTTTATTGCTTTATGTTAATGACATGTTAATTGCTGGTCATAATTTTCCTAGAATTGACCAGTTGAAAAATGAGCTTAGTAAGTCTTTTGCAATAAAAAACTTAAGATTAGTAAGGCAAATTCTTAGTACGATTACTCGTGACAAAGAAACTAAGAAGTTATGGCTATTTCAGGAAAAACACATTAAAAAAGTGCTTTAGCAGTTTCTCATAGATAATGCTAAAAGAGTAAACATACTGTTTACTTTACACTTCAAACTTAGCACTAGACAAACTCCTTCTAGTGATAACGAGAAAAAATAAATGTAGCATGTTCCTTATACAACTGTAGTAGGAATTTGATGCATGCAATGGTTTGCACACAACCTAATATAGCCCATGAAGTTGGTATGGTTAGTCATTTTCTCTCCAATCCTAATAAAGAACATTTCAAAACTATAAAATGGATTTTGAGATACCTCTAGGGCACTTCTAGTTTTAAACTTTGTTTTGGAAGGGGAAAACCAGTCTTTTGTGGTTACACGAATTCATATATGGCTCGAGATGTTGATTTCAAAAAGTTTGTTTTAAGTTACTTAATTACCTTTGCAAAAGAAGCTGTAGGTTGGCAATCTAGGTTGCAAAAGTCTATTGCATTGTTTACCAGAATGCTGATACATTGCTACTACTAAAGCTTTAAGGAATTTCTTTGAACGAAGAATTCTGTGCATGAACTTGAATTACTCAGTAGAGATAATCAAAGTGTTATCCATCTTAACAAGAATCCTACTTTTTATGGTAGATCAAAGCAAAAGCAAGTAGGTTTTGGACTTTTGTTTTTTACAAGAAAAGATAATATTTTCCTCCACATAGAGAGTGGAGGCCAACTTCGAGAGAGAAAAACTTTGACTCTTTTTGAGGAGTGTACCCAGTAGTTGTTTGTACTTCAACTTTGACAAGTTTTTATGTTGCTCTTGGGATTGTAAGCTTTCATCTATACGATCATATTTTAGTTTCCTCATCTCTATTTGTTAGGCTATTGTACTCCATTGTGGGATACTGGTTTTGGTTGCTCGGTGGGTATGGGTTATTATGATACCCATATTTGTTGGAAGACTCTTAATTATCTTTACTGATATTTTATAATGGAAGTTTTTAGTGAACAAAGTCTTATGATTTTTGCCTCCCACATGAAGGGAGGTTTTATATGCTAAACATTGTGTGTACTTTTGTGATTGTTTGGTTGTTTGGTTGTGGGCATTCTTAATTACATTTATTGTTTAGATATTATCGTCTATCGTATATTTGCGTCTTAGAGGTTCTTTCAAGCAAGAAAAGGTTTATTTTTGCTTGTTGTACTATGTTTTTACTTCCGTTGTCTGTTCACCCTTCTTTTAACCCAACTTAGTTCAAACCAACATATATATATATATATAGAATATCAATTAATAGCAAAGTTCCTGGATTTGTAAAATGTATAACGTAGAAAAAAAAAACATACCTCAGGGCCTTTATATTTCCTCAAACACTCGAGAAGCAGAGCAGTAAGAAAAACAGCTCCAGAGTTTCGCTTTCTTTGGATAAGTTCATGTGCTTTCCGAACAAATTCAAGCGGATTGCAAGATTCAACACTGCTTACTTCAGGTATTGAAATATGCAAGAATGCAAACCGGTTTCCCCACAACGGCGACGCTGTGTCAGGTTTGACCATCTCCTTCACTGACTTGTACCCTTCAATCATCCTAGTATTGAGCAGCACGAGTGCAGTAGAACGTTGTTTATTCAACTGATTGCTTCCTATTCCGTGCATGTAAAATCGAATCCCAAAGAAAATAGTTCCCGTAATTACATCATTTATTGTCTGTTAGTGACCAGAAAAGAAAAAGAGAGAGAAAGTTCAAACACAAACTAAGGAAAAAAAAAGTTGCTTGAAGCTATTGAGGATGGGATAAAAGGGTACACTGCAATGTCAGATTTTAAATCATTGTGTTGGGGAATAAAAGCATGACCCGTGCAAAACAAGTTACGAGATCTGAGTTTATAAAAGAATAGCTTTTAAGTTAAAGAATTTTAGGAAGAAAAATGTTAATTTTTATTGGTATTGGTAATATGATGTTTGTAAAAAATATATTTCATGTTTTTTTTTTAATTTAACAAAAGTAGTATATTAAAATTTTAAAAAATTAAATAATAATTAAAGAATTTTTAGTTCTATACTAAATCCTTATAGAAAATCTTGATGGAATATATAAAACACCTATTTTTTTGTGGGGACATTCAAGAATTTTTTTGGCCCTATAATTTTTTGGTTAAAATAGGAAAAAAGTTATTTCATTTTTTAAAATGTATCAAATAAATTTTATCATTTTATTGAACTTAATGAAACTCTTAAAAATATTGTTTTTATTTGATTCAATTTTTACTTTGCATGAAATCGCTAAAATCTATTAAATAAATAAGGTTAAAAATTTGTATTTTAAGGATGTAGTTAAATAAAAATAGTAATTTAAGGGTTTTAGTAGACAAAAAAAATTAATCTTTTAAGAATATAATTGGACCTAATAAAAAATATGCATTTGTCAATTTTATATATTTTTAAAAAATACAAGTTTCTTTTAATATTTTAGTCTTTTGGTTCTTGAGTTGACAAAAACAAGTATGAACTGGAGAGTTTAAAATACATGTTAAGGGTCAAAATATAAATTTTTTCAAATCTTTTAATACTTTCGTCTAGTTCATTCACTACTTTTATTTTTAAAAAATATTAATATTTAAAAATTAATTTTACATTAATATTTATATACTTTTATAATAAATTTAAATAATAATATTTTTATTAATTGAATCACATTGGAGGGTTTCAAATCACAAAATCTTACCTTAGAATAAATCTCGTTAAAATCAAGGAAAAGAAATAAAGAAAGAAAATAATAATTAGAGCTATACTTCAAATACCAGATTGTTTTTCCCATGAAGGAAACATGGTGCAAACTCTTAAATGCATTTCTTGTCCCTGTTATATAGTCTCTAATACAATTCAGATATACCATGAATGGCTAAATGTGTAAAAGAATGTTTAGAATATAAAAATTTTTGAATCAATTATTACATTCTTTTTTAATTAAACGCATAACATTAACGTAGATCTTTCAATATCATGAAACAATTTCTGAGTTCTTTAATGTGCATGTCATAAGCTAAAAGCCACCATGTACTAATTATCCCAAAAAATAAATAAGTAAATATATATATATATATATAAAATGCTACCGCACGCTAATAAACATACCACGCCAAGCTTGGTCTTGATTTGTTTGATGTGATCAAGAGAAAATGTGATTGTTGAAACCTCAAGTGGCTTGAATTGTACCATTGGATCCCCGGATCTTATCAAACTTCTATCATCTTCCAGAGAAGTGCATTTCAAAAGGCTCCAACCGAAATCTGATACAGTGTTGAAGGCTGAGTATAAAAATTTGGGCATATTCCTGAAAAAGTTGTTACTATTCTCGGAAACATTTCTAGCCGATCTAAGTGAAGGAAATGTGATTGGGACCGAAGGATTGTCAGCTCTTTGTAGACAGGAAAGAAGAGCACCCATGAGAGAATAGCCATCACCAAGCGCATGATGAAGCTTGAATATTAGACTACCAGCTGCATTGCTGGTAGGGTACTTGATGATATGAATATTCCATAGTGGCCGGCTTTGGGGAAGTTTTTCCATTGCTATGTTCGAGAGATAGTCGCTTAGATGTTTGTCATAAGACTCTGGTGATAATCCAGGGGGGAAAACAGGGATGTTTACATGATCTTCCAGCTTTACTTCAACCTTCTTCCACTGTTTTGCTCCATTTTCACCTTCAACCTGTTGCTCACGATCAGTTTAGCACCACTGGAAGAGGAATTGCATGCAAATAAAGTTATCTACAGCTTCCATGAGTGAAGGCTAAAATGCAAGATTATGGGCTTTGATGGAGCCCCAAAGTTTTATTAGTAGAAGCCACAAATACCAAGAAATATGCTCAATAAAACTTCGTCTGCTAAATCAAACAACTACTGTAAATAAAAAAAAAAAAAAAAAACCTCGAGAGCCAAAAGTAAAAAGTAAAACGCCCGTAAGAGTTGAATCTAAGCAAATTTAAATTTAGGTAAGATTAAAAGCAACAACAACAATAAAATCAATTATTATAATAATAAAATTAAATATTATAAATAAAGTATATATTTATATTCAAATATAGTGAAAACGATAAAATAATAATAAAAATAAATATTAAAAATATTAATCTAAGAATGCATCAGCAAATTATTTTATATACTTTTAATAATATTTATAATTGTAATATACATTATTTTACAAATATTTATTTAAATATTTTAATTAATTATATAAATTTATTTATTATGTTAAAGAAATAAATAACTTAAAAACTTTTAAATAAAAAATAAAAATTTATTAACCAAAATAAAAAAATGAAAGAGCTAAAATAATTAATTTAAACATTTTAAGAAAAATAAATAAAATTAAAATGTTTATAGGTTGAAAAAAATTATTGAAAAATTAAAATGATCAAGGATTAAAAGAATTAAAAAATGTTGAAAAAAGAATAAATTAGTCCTTTTAGTGCCCACTGGAGATCCAATTAGCGACTGGATCTTGGTGGAAAATATTTCCACTCCTGATGTCTTTCTTGCAAATTTTAAGCTTAAAGGATGCTACAATTCCATCTCACCGAGATGCGGTGGAATCCATAAGCACCCTTAATTTATTAAATCAAACAGCTACAACTATAGACAGGCATATGAAAAAGATAACGGCGTCATCTAAACTCAAGTAAGTTTTCAGCTCCTAGAGTTGCAGCAAGTCAAAAGTAAACTAGCTGTTCATACCATGATCTGCAACATATGTATGGTAAAAATGGTGTTTTCAACCTGAAAATGGGACCTTAACCATCAAAGACACGTGTAAAAGCACTCAAATATATATACAGAGGGTTAAGAAAATTGAGAGAGAAAATAAAGTGGATTTATATGTATTATATACCATGAGGGAGGAAAAGCGAGGATTAATAGGAAGAAAGACATCTTTAAGCAAAGTCATGGTTGGGGAATCATCGATAGGTATTTCGGAGTCCAAAACAGCAAGAATGCAAAGTGACAACACAGAACTGTTCAAATACTGGCCAGTAGGACTAACTGGCTCTGAATACTCAGTTTCCTCAACATTCACGTCCTTCATGTTCTTACAGAGAGGTTCACTCTGACGCTATTTATCTAGTATATTTCTGTTTATATTCAAGCATGTATGCATGAAAGCTGAAACCCTTTCCAGCTTTTATTTTTCTCACTTATGGTTGGCAGATGAAGCGGTAAACCGATCTGGCGTGACTGGTCATAAATGCCAGGCTATGTCCATACAAGCAATTTGGTACGCCCTATTTTCCTGGTATATTTATAGTAGATCCCCACTTATACGGCATCTTGGGTGAGTCAATAATTTTTGGGAGAATTCAACAAAAGTAAAATGGACTAATAATTATTACATAAGTGCGAAAAGGAAAAAATAATTTCGAAAAGAAATATTATTAATAAAATTATTCTTTAGGAGGTCGTTATTACCTTTTTACCCCTTATTTATTTTCCTTTTACTTGCTGTTTTTCTTAATGTTGAGCGGGATATATATATTATTATATTATATATAAATTATATATATTAAAATAATATTTAAAAATAATAAAATATTTAAAATATTTTACATTAAATCCTAAATTATAAAATAATCTCTAATTATATTAAATCTCAAATTATTATTTTAAAAATAAAAATATTTTATATCAAATCTCAAATTACTATATAAAAATTGTATAGATGAGTATAATTAAATATACAACTTATATGATTAAATTTACATATGATGAGAAATGAGTGTACAGGAATCTAAAATTGAATCTAAGTTAAAATTAAAAAATATTTAATATTAAGTCCAAATTATTTTTAAAAAATTGACAATGATATATATTATATACATTATAATGCATATATGACATAATATATCATACTATAAACATAATATAATAATATATTATATAATATATATTATATATAATAAAATATAATATTTTACATTAAATTCTAAATTACTATTTAAAAATCTCGAATTATGATAGAAAAATAAAAATAAAAATATTTATTTTAAATCCCAAATTATTTTTGAAAAAAATAAAAATAATATGTTATATATATTATATTGATATATATTATATTAATATATATTATATCATAAAAATAAAAATATTTTATATTAAATCCTAAATTATTATATAAAAATAAAAAATTTATAATAAATCTTGAATTATTGTATAAAAAATAATAACAAAATGTAAGAATTATTATAACTAAATATACGAATTACTATAACTAAATTTACAGATGAGTATAACTAAATATACGAATGACTATAAGTAAATGTACGACTCACCATAACTAAATATACAATTCACTATAACTAAATGTATGAATGAATAAAATTAAATATATGACTCGTCATAGCTAAATATATAACTCAACACAAGAAAATGTACGAATAAGTATAATTAAATGTACGGATAACTATAGCTAAATGTACAACTCACCATAACTAAATGTATGACTCACCATAACTAAATATACAAATGAGTATAACTACATGTACGAATGATTATAACCAAATATACAAATGATTATAACTAAATGTACGACTCACCATAACTAAATATATTGATGAGTATAACTAAATATATGAATGACTATAACTAAATGTACGAATAAATATAACTAACTATACAAATAACTATAACTAAATGTACGAATGATTATAACTAAATATATGATCATTATAATTAAATGTACGACTCACTATAACTAAATGTACAGATATGTATAACTGAATGTACGAATAACTATAATTAAATGTACGACTCACCATAATTAAATGTATGACTCACCATAATTAAATGTATAACTCACTATAACTAAATGTACGAATGATTATAACTAAAAGTACAATTAACTATAACTAAATAATGATATATTGTTATGGTGAGTCGCACATTTACTTATGATGAGTTGCACATTTAGTTATAGTCATCTGTACATTTAGTTATTATTTTTATTATTTTATATAATGGGATTTAATATAAATTATTTTTTATTTTTTATTATTTTTAAATAATTTAATATAAAATATATTTTATTTTTTTGTTATTTTCTAAATAGTAATTCAATATTTAATTTTTAATATCTTTATTTTTTATTATATAATATATATTAATATATATTATATTATATAATTTATATGAAATATATATTATTTTTAATTTTTTTAAAAAATAATTTGGGATTTAATATAAATAAAATTTATTTTTATTTTTATATAATAATTTGATATTAAATATAAAATATTTTTTATTTTTATTATATATAATATATATTATATATTATATATAATATATTATTATATTATGTTCTTAATATAATAGCTTATATTATATATGTATTATGTAATATATATCATATATAATATATATAATACATTGTATTTTTAATTTTTTAAAAATAATTTAGATTTAATATTAAATATTTGTTAATATTAACATGGGTTTTGTTTTAAGTTTCTGCACACTTATTTTTTGTCATTTGTATATTTAATTTTAGTAAGTTATATATGTAGTTATATTTATTTGTATATTCTTAAATAATAATTCAAAATTTAATATAATATTTTTAATTTTTTATTATTTTTAAATAGTATTTCTAATATATATAAT
>JBBYHO010000021.1:1700437-1717280 GCA_038382025.1 Adansonia gregorii
TTAAATAATAATTCAAAATTTAATATAATATTTTTAATTTTTTATTATTTTTAAATAGTATTTCTAATATATATAATATAATAATATATATAAAAGGAACTGACTCCCGAAAAATAATAGGTAGAAGGAAAAAAATAAAGGGTAGAAAGGTAATTATAATTTTTATTAATAATTTTAATAATATTATTTCTATATTTAAAATTATTTTTGGTAATTTCACTACTTTTAATAATTGTTACTTCATTCGGTTTTTTGGAATTTTCCCTTCTTTAAGAGTTATTGTTGGGAGATTGAGCTGCCAACTGATCTGACTTGACTGATCATCATAGTGGTAGATGAAGCGCTTGGCCCGCTGACTTGACTGATCATCAATGCTATTATTCAGTCGTACAGATCAGCAAAATTTTAAAAAAATTCTAAAATCAACCAGTTAAAATAAATTTTTTTATCAATTTAAAATAAAAAGTGTTATAGATTTGAATTATTGTATTTGAGTCATTGGTTAAAAGGAAAAAAAAATTCGTTAACCTATTAACAGGTGAAATTTTTTTTTAAAGTAGAATATAATAATAATTATTAAAAGCATAAAATTAAAATTTAATTAAAAAAATTATTATTATTAAAATTATTCATAAAAATTGTAACTATCATTTTATCATTTTTTTATCTTATCTTTTGGCGACTTTGTCTCTGACAATAATTTAGTGGGGTCAGTTTGTATATTTAGTTATTATCATTTCATATATCTAATTATGATGAGTCGTATATTTAATTATAATCATTCGTACATCTAATTATGATGAGTCATACTTTAAATATAGTATTTCATACATTCAATTATAATCATTCATACATTTAGTTACTATTTTTTATATAATAATTTAAAATTTAATATAAATTTTTTATTTTATTATTTTTATATAATAATTCAAGATTTTTTTATATATAATTTCGAATTCTAAAATAAACTTGAATTATATTAAATACTGAATTAATATAAAAATAATAAAAATTTAAAAATATTTAATATTAAATCAAATTACTTTTATCAAATTAACAATAATATATATTAAACATATTATATATAATATACATTATATAATACATATATAATATAATGTAATTTTATAGATATAATATAACAATATATTATATAATATAATATAATATATTATACATAAAAATATAAAAAAAATATACTAAAGTACATATACAAAGTATTTGTGTTCATATATGATCAACATCACTTTGAGCACGGTTTCATATATGTTAAAGCTGGTTATTCTTATATAGTGAGAGAATAACGTTTGAACGAAAAAAACTTGTAACCAAAAAATAAAAAATAAAGTTGATTATTCTTGTATAGTAAGATAATCACAACTCACTAGTTTTGGAGATCTTTGTTTAAGTAAATAATTTTTAATTTTTAATATTAATAACTAAAAAAATAAATAATAAATAATGTATATTATAATTTAATATATATAATTTATAACATTCACTAAATTATTGTCAGAAAAAAAGGTAACCAAAAAATAAGATGAAAAATATTGGTAAAATGATAATTACAGTTTCCTTATTAATATTTTTAATAATTATTATTTCTATTTTTAAATTTATTTTTTCGTACATATGTTTCTTAAATAATTATTATTGTCTTCCATTTTTTTTGTAATTCTCCCTAAATTTTTTTCTAATCCGGTCCTTCTCCCTTGCATGCACCTCATAGCACGTAAGTATTTAATATCAAATATTTTTTATTATTTTTAAATAATTTAATATAAAATATTTTTATTTTTTATTATTTTTAAATATTAATTATTTAACAAAAATATTTTTATTTTTATTATATGATATATATTAATGTAATATATATTATATAGTTTATATATAATATATATTATTTTTAATTATTTCAAAAAAAATTTAAAATTTAATATCAATATTTTTTATTTTTATATAATAAACTAAGATTTAATATAAAATATTTTTGATATATAAAAAATATTTTAATATATATTATTTTTACATAGTAATTCATTATATAGTGTCAAATATTTTTTTATATATATAATAGATTATTATATAATGTTTACAATATTATATATTATATATCATGTATGTATTATACAATATATACTACATATAATATGTATAATTTATATATAATTTATCTTATGCGTGATATATATAATATATATTTTTTAATTTTTTAACATACAATTTATATATAATATATAATATATTATATGTACATAATATATATTGTATATATAATATAAAACCTTCATATATAATATACTTAATAAAAATAAAAAATAATTTTTAAAAAATTAAAGTTAATTTTTTGAAAAAAAAATTTACATAATACCTTATAGATTTAGTAATATTTTTATGTAAATTTGTAATATTTATATGTAAATTCAGTAATATTTGTATGTATAAATTACAGATAAATATTATTTTCGAAGATTTTTTATACAAATATATTATATATAATAAAAATTACACATAAATATTATGTAAATTATAATGTTTATGTGTAATTTTTATAATATTTAGTTATAATTTTATCAACTAATAAAACTTATAAATTTATCAAAAAATTAATTTTTTTCTTAGTATAATATAATTATTACTAATATACCTAAATAAATTATTAAACTAAAAAAAATGAAAACTTTTTCACTTCAAAAATTACTACAAGAATTAATTTTTCAAACATATAATATATATAATAAATAATAAAAAATAATTTCTAAAAAATTATAATTAATTTTCTTAAAGAAATATTTTACATACATATATTACAGATTTAGTAATGTTTTTATATAAATATGTAATGTTTGTATGTAAATTTAGGAATATTTGTATGTAACAAATTACATACATATATTATCTTCAAAGATTCTTTACACAAATATATTACATATAACAAAAATTACACATAAATATTATTTAAATTATAATACTTATGTGTAATTTTTATAATGTTAAGTTGTAATTTTATGAACTAATAAAAAATTATAAATTTAATAAAAAATTAATTTTTTCTTAATATAAAATAATTATTACTAATACACCCAAATAATTTATTAAACTAAAAAAATATGAAAACTTTTTTACTTAAAAATTACTACAAAAATTAATTTCTCCACATATAATATATTTAATAAATAACAAAAAATAATTTCTAGAAAATTATAGGTAATTTTCTTAAAGAAATATTTTACAAATATATATTATAGAAAATATAATATTTTTATGTAAATCTGTAATATTTATATGTAAATTTGGTAATATTTGTAGATAATAAATTACATATATATTACCTTCTAAGATTCATTATACAAATATATTACATATAACACAAATTATATAAAAATATTAAATACGTATTTATATTACCTATGGTAATAAATATATGTTATAGATAATATAATTTCTGTAACTATAATATTTTTGATATAGTACTTTTTATTACCTGTTGATAATATATTTATATAACTTATAAAATTTTTATGTAAATGTAATAAATTTATGTATTATAGCTTTTATTATCTTTTATCACAATTTTTGTAAGTAAATAATGTTTCTATGTAATTGTAAAAAAATGTGTAATGCTTATTCACATTACCTTTGATAATATACATGTATAATAGATAATACAATTTATGTAATTATAATATTTTATGTAGTATTATTTTTTATTACCTAATTGTAATAAATTTTTGTAACTTATAAAATTTTTATGTAAATATAATAAATTTATGTATTATAACTTTTATTATCTTTTATCATAATTTATGTATGTAAATAATGCATGTGTAATTATAATAAAAATATGTAATATTAAATTATATTACCAATCATAATAATTTATGTAATAGATAATATATGTTATGTAACTATAATATTTATTGATAATTTTAAAGTTTTTGTAATGATAATAATTTATATAACTTATTTATGTAATTATAATAATTTTATATATTATTATATAATAATATATGTAAAAACTAAAAATAAAAAGAAGCAACCGGCTATTACCTTATGGGAAGGGCTCCTTAGAAGTTCCCCAAAATTTATTGATGCAAACTAATATTGTTAAGGACCCTTCTTGCATACCTTCTTAGAGAAAGGTTTTGATAAACTTTAATAGCGATCGGTTATCATTTTTATTTAAATTATTTTATTTTTTATATATATTATTATATAATAATATATAAAATTATTATAATTATATAAATATATTATAAGTTACATAAACCATTATCATTAAAAAAATTTAAAATTACTAATAAATATTATAGTTATATAAATTATATTATCTATTACATAAATTATTATGATTAGTAATATAACTTAGTATTACATATTATTATTGTAATTTCACATATATATTATTTACCTACATAAATTATGATTACATTTATATTAATTTATTATATTTACATAAAAATTTTATAAGTTGCCAAAATATATTACAATTAAGTAATAAAAAATAATATTACATAAAATATTATAATTTTACAAATTATATTATCTATTATATATGTATATCATCATAGGTAATGTAAATAAGTATTACAGATTTTTTATAATTACACTTATATATTATCTACTTATAGAAATTATGATAAAAGATAATAAAAGTTGTAATACATAAATTTTTTATATTTATATAAAAATTTTATAAGTTACATAAATATATTACTAATAGGTAATAAGAAGTATAATTACAGAAAATACTATAACTACATAAATTATATCATCTATAACATACATTTATTATCATAAGTAATATAAAAAAATATTAAATATTTTTCTTACAATTACATATATACATTATATATTAAATAAAAGATAATAAAAATTATAAAACATAAATTTATTATATTAGCAAATTATATAAAAATTTTGTAAGTTACATAAATATATTAGCAAATATAATAGTAGTAATAAATAAAATAAAATAATTACAAAAATTATATTATCTATAACATAATTTTATTATTATATGTAATAATAATATTTATTACAAATTCTTTATTTACATTTATACATATATATTATATATTATGAAAATCATTATAGTATAAGTAATGTATTTGTGAAAAAAAATTGAATGTAATATTTATATATAACAAATTACAAATAAATATTACTGAATTATATACAAATAATACAATTTTTCATAAAAGTATTATCATATCTGTAATGCATCCATGTAAAATATTCTTTAAAGAAAATTAGTTATAATTTTCTTAAAATTAAAATTAAAATTAAAATTAAAATTTATTTTTATTTAATATATTATATCTGTAGGAAATTAAGTTTTTTAGTAATTTTGTAAGTGCAAAAAATTTTCATTTTTTTACTTTAATAATTTATTTGGATATATTTGTAATAATTATATTTTATTAACAAAAAGTTAATCTTATGATAAAAAAAATATTTTTATTAGTTGATAAAATTCTAATTAAAGATTACACAATTACATATTACAATTTAAATAATGTTTATATGTAATTTGGGTTATATTTAATGAATTTGTGTAAAGAATATTTGAAAGTAAATATTACGAGTTTTACATAAAATATTACTAAATTTGTAATATATTATGTAAAACATTCTTTTAAGAAAATTAACTATAATTTTTTCAAAATTATTTTTTAATTTTTATTAAATATTTTATATATGTAGGAAATTAATTTTTTTGTAATTTTTTAAGTGAAAAGAATTTTTTGTATTTTTTATTTTAATAATTTATTTGCGTATATTAGTGATAAACATATTATATTAAGAAAAAAATTAATTTTAAGATAAATTTATATTTTTTTATTAGTTGGTCAAATTATAATCGAATATAATGAAAATTACGCATAAATATTATAATTTACATAATATTTATATGCAACTTGTGTTATATGTAATGTATGTGTATAAAAATCTTTAAAAGTAATGTCTGTATGTAAATTATTATATACAAACATTACCAGATTACATAAAAGAATAACAATTTTACATAAAAACATTATTAAATCTATAATGTATATGTGTAAAATATTCCTTAACAAAATTAACTACAATTTTATCGAAATTATTTTTATTTTTATTAAATATATTATATATAGAAAGGAAATTAATTTTTGTACTGATTTTTTAAGTGAAAAAAAAATTTCATATTTTTTAGTTTAATAATTTATCTTGTTATATTAGTAATAATTATATTATAATAAGAAAAAATTAATTTTATCAATTTTATGATAAAATTTATATTTTGTATTAGTTGGTCAAATTACAACTAAGCATTATGAAAATTACACTTAAATAATACAATTTATATAACGTTATATGTAATTTGTGTTATATGTGTCATAACGTGGCCTGGATGTGAATCTTGACCAAGCTCGACTTAAACGACCCTTGATTATATAAGTGGTGATGTATCATTATTTTAAAACTATTTATTCTTTTTTTTGGGGCCATATCGATATTAATATTCTCTTATTCTGGGGACTCGACAGTTAAGATGAATCATTGGCCCATCTTAACCCTAAATAGTCATCACGAAATGACCATTTGTTTAGAGTTGCCACCAATTGGTTTTGGTCAGGTGAGATTGGTCATCTATTTTAAGTAATGCTTTAAGGGTCACAAAACCCTAAGGATAAATTCCATGGTCTACAGAGTACCAGAGATCACTTTTAAGGGTTCAAGAGTTGGTTACAGCCACAAGTAAGGATCGACCTTTTTGTGGTCCCTAAAATTGGTACCTTATTGATCATGGTTAATTTGAACTTTAATTTTTATTTGGCTTTACTATGTGGTATGTAATTACAATTCTCGTATTGTTAAAATAAGATTTTTTTATTCCATGAGAGAAAATCGAAGTTTTGCATTTTGAAAATTGAAATATTTTATGCACCCCTACTGGAAAACCAATAGGACACAAAATTTTTTATTATTCCCTTTTATACCCCAATGGAAAACCAAAGGGACAAAAAAGGTTCTAAAAAACCAAAACGTCTTTCACATCCGACTAGAGTACCTGGCAAAATGTGAAAGGTTTTTATTTGTATAAAATTCCCAACTTCCATTTTGAAAAGGGTATCTCATCGTTAGAATCCGTAAAACCCCTATCACATATGGGTGGGAGGAGTTTCACCTATCACTCTAACTTTGAGACATTGCCTTTATTTTACAAAGACATACGAATTTTATTTGAAACAAAAATAAAAGACCTATGACTCGATCTAGACACTAAAGTACGAATTCAGATATAAGGACTAAAAAGATAAAAGAAAAGCGAACATATCCTTAAAGTATACTTTTGGCATAGAAACACTCGGTGGCTACTTAAGACAAGGTTTTAAGAAAAATTAAAATATCCCTAAGGTTTATCATTGACACTAAGGCACCCGATAACTACTTAGGATTGGGTTCTAAGGAAAATTAAAATATTCTTGAGACTTACCATCGACACTAAGGCAGTCGGTAACTACTTAGGATTGGGTTCTAAGGAAAATTAAAATATTCCTAAGGCTTACCATTGACATTAAGGCACCCGATAAGAAAAATTACAAAAATGTCCCTTGAGACTACCTTCAACATAAAAATACCCCGGAACCCCTAGTGGTCTAAAAAATGACCCAAAAAGGGTAAAAGAACCCTAAACATTCATCTTTGGCATAAAAGCATACTGGCAAGATAAAATTACAAAAATGCCCATGGGGTACATCGTCGCCATGAAAGTATCCCGGTGCCCCTAATGGACCCAAAAATTGACCTTAAAAGGCTAAAGGAACCTTAAATATTCACCTTTGGAATAAACGTATCCTGATGAGAAAAATTACAAAAATGCCTTTAGGGTATACTTTCGATATGAAAGTATCTCGGTATCCCTAATGGATTCAAAAATGACCTTAAAAGGCTAAATGAACCCTAAATATTCACCTTTGGCATAAAAGCATCTCGGTAAAAAAATTACAAAAATGCCTCTAGGGTATACCTTCAATATGAAAATGTCTCGGTAGCCCTAAAGGACTCGAAAAGACAAGTAATGATGATTTTTATTCTAAACGAATAATTTAAGTTACAAAAATGGCTTAAAGTACAAAATTGCTAATGGATCCTTAAATTTCTCAAAATTAAATATTAGTCCTAAATTGATTCGAAATGCTAAAAAAGAAATATTTATTATTTTTTGACCTAAAAACACCTCAAATGAGAAGTTTAAATTTGAAAATAACCTAACATGCAAAAATACCATTAAGTCCCTAAATTTTCAAAACTTACATTTCATACCCTAACAGAGAACTAAAAAAATATGAAAGGTTTTTATATTTTTAGTACCTTACAGGAGGACCAATGAGATGCTAAAAATATCTAAAATAATCTAGGTGAATGATTTCATGCTAAAGATAACCATTTTTGTCCTAAAAATGCCAAATTTCCCTAGAGGTCCCTGAACTTTCTCGATTATATACTTAGGTACCTAAGTAAAAAAAACCTAAATCATTACAAAATACAATTAATCAGGTAAAAATCAACATGCAAATCATGAAGAACATCCAAAAGAAGGTTCAGCCAAACACCTTTGACCAGAAAAGAAAATTTTTCATTATTTGTAAATTAGCCCTTAAACTTTGAGAAATTATAAAATACTCCCTAAAGTGTGAAAAATACCTAGAGCATGATATGAAATACCCAAAATTAGTTTTCAAGTTATCCATGAAGATTTCGATCAAATCCTTTGACCGTACAACAAAAATTTCTATTATTTGCAAACTAGTCCTTAAACTTTCCTAAAATTGCAAATTGACCCTTACATGATTAAAATGTAAAATTAAGCTTCATATGAATCAAAATAATCACAAAAGTCACATAAAAAATCACAAGCACAATTTGCTCACTTCTTTCTGCCCTAGAATAAATTTTTTAATATTTACACAAAAGTTTCTAAACTTTTTAAAATTACAAAAGGCCCCAAAACTAAACAAAATGTATTTTAACTTGATAAATGCATAAAATACACTACTAAGAGTGCCAGTGTACTTCAGTCAAGCATATAGGTCTAAACAAAGATTTTTTATTTTTTATTCTTTATTTATTTTTTTTCATATTAGCCCTTAAACTTTTTATATTTACAAAATGACCATAAAAACACATATGCAAGTATGAATTTCGGCCAACACCTAAACAATCTGCCAATCAACTTTTTTAAACTCGATAATCACATATTCACATTTTATTTAATAGAAATTAGCACCATTATATGATACAATTACAAAAATAAGTATATAAACATGTGACTTCACCATAATAATAAGAAAACACTAAAAGAAATAAAATCTATATGAACATATATATGACAAACACAACACCAAAACCAACATCACATCAGCATAAACATGATTCATGAAGAAAATAATTTACTAACAAGAAGAAAAGAAAAAAATAAAATCAAGAAAATTAGTTCATGGCCATTACGCTTAGTCTTTCAACATGGATAAAAAATCCATGAACTTAAGCGCATTTTTGCCTCACCAAAGAGTAAAAAAATGTATCAAACAAGTAAAGCTCCAAAGATTTAAGTGGAGATTTTTACCTTAACAAAGCTTTGAAATTTTTTTCAAGTATTTTCCTTTTCTTTTACTCTTTTTTTTTGGTCCCTAAAAAACTAAAAAACTCCTAAAAAAACATCCTTCCCCATTTCATCGTCCTTGGCCAAAATAATGATAAAGCTATATTATCAAGCTCATGATAAAGTTGATCAGCTCAAGTAGTGGGTAATTAGGATGTAACCAACTTGGTTAGAAAGTAATTGGATGAGAAAACAAGCTAGTTAGCATGTAACTAGTTGGCAAAAGTAAATAAAATAAAATAAAATACAATTTCCAAAAATCAAAATAAAATTGGAATTATGTTAATTGATCATAAACAAAATTTTAGAAATGAAATGATGCAAAAGATCTTGATTGGAAGTAAAAAAACTTGTAAAATTTTACTAAAGATGCCTTAGTGTAGGAAAATTGACATATATGCAAAAAAAATTCAAAAGCCATGAAATAAATTAAAATTGTCAAAACTATTTTAATGGGAGTTAAATGACAATATTAGATGAATTTTAAAAATTTTAAACCGAAGAAAATTCCCCTAAAAACATTTATGGAATAGAAAACTCAATTTTTCGGAAATAGGGGAAGTTTGGGAGAAAAAAATCAAAACTCATGGAAATGAATGAATTTTTGAAAACTAAATTAAGGTGAATCAAATAATAATATTTGATGAATTTAAAAAATCATAAACCAAGAAAAATCACCCCGAAAACATTTATGGAGTAGAAAACTCCATATTTCGAAAACTGGGAAATTTCAAGAAAAAATTCAAAACTCATAAAAATAAATGAATTTTTCAAAACTAATTTAATGTGAATCAAACAATAATATTAGATGAATTTTGATGTTTGAAACTTGAAGGATTCATCGAAAATTTTATGAGTAAAGAAAGTTCATATTTCAATATTGGGAAAAATTAGGAAATTTCATTAACACTGAAGTAAAACAAATTCAAGACCACATATTATTCAAAACATTAATTTCTAAGGTAAAGAAAATAAACTTGTAAAATTTTAAAAATAGATCAACAAGAACTAAAAGTAAAATTTACGAGCATGATATTTGAAAGACTACAAAATTCAAAATTAATTTATAAAATTAACAGTTTGACACTTCATGGTAGGAAATGCCAATACATATTTTTTCTTGAATATTGATGATTTTTTCGGGTGAGAATCGGCATAAAACCACACTATTGTTGGTAAACATATCCAAACACCAATTTCTCGAGTTTTTTAAAAAAATCTTAGGAAATTCCTAAAAATAGAAAAATTAACCGTGAGATTATTTGCATAGGTTATTTCCAAAATTTCTCAAGAACTTGTTCAAAAACAAAAAATTTTCCTTTGTGGATTCATCCTTTTTACTTGAGAAAATAGATTTTTTCATTATGTGTATATACAGATTTTTCCATTATGTGTATATACAGTTATTTACATATGACTGATTAGAATTACAAAAATGTGAAATCGCTCTGGTGGAAGTTAACCTCCATCAGAGTGGCCACTATATTTCTATTCTTGGATACTTGAGACTTTCGGGGATAAATAGCTTGGACGAAATTAGGTGTCTATAGCTGCCTTTCTTTGTTCGTTGTTAAGAATCAAGAATAGGACAACGACCAAATAGACATAATTTCATCTAGGCCACAAAGTACAAGAAAAATGAAATATGAACATATATATTAGAGCTTACAGATTAGAAAGGGAACTTTCAACCTACGGTGAAGTTAATATTGAAAATGAATTGGTCGGGGTGAAAATGCACAAACCAACCAGTAAGACAAATTGACTGAGACCAAGCAGTCAAGTCAACAAATGAAAAGAGTTACCCGAGACTAAGCTAATGGGTAGACAAAGGATACAATGGAAATACCTAAGGTTAAACATAATAAGTTTGACCAGGGCTGAACCATTACATCGAATGAGATACAAAAGGGACTTTGACCAGGGCAAAACCATCATATGAAATGACAATGAAAGGAAGTTTGACCAAGGCTAAACAATCATGTCAAATAGAGGTGAGAAGAAGGTTTGACCAGGACTAAATCATTAGATCAAAAGAAATTAAAGGGAGTTTAACCAAGGCTAAACCATCATGTCAAATAGAGATGAAAAAAAGTTTGACCAAGGCTAAACTATCATGCCAAATGAAATAAAAAGAGAGTTTGACTAGGGTAAACCATCACATTAAACGAAGGTGAAAAAAAAGTTTGACTAAAGCTAAGCCATCACATCAAATAGAGGTGAAGACAAGTTTGACCAAGGCTAAGCATCATGTCAAACGAAATTAAAAGAGATTAACCAGGGCTAAAACATCATGTCAAACGAAATGAAAACGGAGATTGGCTAGTGCTAAACCATCACGTCAAACAAAGGTGAAAAAAAGTTTAACTAGGGCTAAACCATCACGTCAAACGAAGGTGAAATGAAGTTTGATCAGGGTTAAACCATCATGTCAAATGAAATGAAAAGAAAGTTTGACCAAGGCTAAACCATCACGTTAAATGAAATGAAAAGAAACTTGACTAGGGTAAAACCATCATGTGAAAATGAAATGAAAAAAAAGTTTGACCAGAGCTAAACCATCACGTCCAATGAGATGAAAAAGGAGTTTGACCAGGATTAAACCATCACATCAAATGAAATGCAATTGAAGTTTAACTAGAGCTAGACCATCACGTCAACGTAGGTGAAAAGAAGTTTGACTAGGGCTAAACCATTACGTCAAACGAAATGAAAAAAAAGTTTAACTAGGGCTAGACCATCACGTTAAATGGAGGTAAAAAAAAGTTTAACCAGGGTTAAACCATCACGTCAAACGAAGGTGAAGAGAAGTTTAACTAGGGCTAAACCATCATGTCAAATGGAATAAAAATAGAGTTTAACCAGGATTAAATCATCATGTCAAACAAAATAAAAAGAGAGTTTGACAAGGGCTAAACCTTCATGTCAAATAGAGGTGAAAAGAAATTTGACCATGGCTAAACTGCTACGTTAAACGAAGGTGAAAAAAAGTTTGACCAGAGTTAAACCATCATGTCAATGAAATGAAAAGAGAGTTTGACCAGGGCTAAGCCATCACTTCAAATGAAATGAAAAAAAATTTGATTAAGGCCAAACATCATGTGAAAATAGAATGAAAAAAAGTTTGACCAGAGCTAAACCATCACGTTAAATGAAATAAAAAAAGAGTTTGACTAGGACTAAACCATCACATCAAATGAAATAAAAAGAGAGTTTAACTAGGGCTAAACCATCACGTCAAACGAAGGTGAAAAAAAGTTTGACCAAGGCTAAACCATTCGTCAAACAAAATAAAAAGAGAGTTTGACCAGGGCTAAACCATCACATCAAATGCAGGTGAACAAAATTAACCAGGTAAAATATAGTAAAATTTGACCGAGAATAACCAAATAAGTAAGAATTTGACTGAGTATGATCGATTAGAGACAAACCTTAATAAGGTTGAAGTAATATGATATTTGAGATCTTTGAGGAAAGCTTAGCTTACATTTTGATTTTGAAGCAATATCCATTGTGATAGTTGTTTTCTTGCTTTATTGCTTTAAACCTGTGAATTACACAATTATGAATGTGGATGCATGATGAATATGCATGGATTTTCATGATTTAATTGATTTTCTTTTTAAATCATGATTCAACCCACTTCAAAAGCCTAAAAACATCTTTAGAAAATGTGAAAAATCTTTCTAATGGTAAGGGGCTAGTTTTAAATCTGACGTTTTCTTTACAGAAACAATTATTCTTCGGATTACGATGCACTAACCTTATCTAGTGACTAAAAAGAATGGCATGATTAGGAATGTATGAGGGATGCCCCTTGTGGCCATGTGGTGCATCAATACCATTTAGTGGTTGAAGAAAAGGGATATGATTGAAAATGTAGGTGATGTACCTAGCTTGAGATAAAATATGACTTTACGATGCATCAATACCATCTAGTGGTTGAAAAAAAGGGATATAGTTAGAAATATGTGGGGGATGCCCTCTTTTGATCATCTGTGGTTTTTAGAATGTAATAAGGACCTGACGTTTCTATAAACTCTCTTGCCAGTCGGAACAAAATGATGAATATCTTCAAAGAGGTTAAGTTTCCTCCATCGTCAGAATTCTATCAAAGATCATTAGTTATCCACCTTAATGTTTCCTAGAACGTTCGAAGGAATTAAGACGTGAACCAAGATTTCATAATGTTTTGACCTCATTCCAAAGTAACTTAAAGAAATTACCCTGTTCTTTATTTCTTTAAGTCGTTAATTATCATTTAGTAAAAATGTTAGCACGATAAAAATGATACTCTAACAGAGGTTGCATTTCAAGGAAAGAAAGTAAAATATTAGCTTTTTACAAAAATAGTGGTAAAATACCTAAGAAGAGATTCATAAAGATAATGGTAAATATCAAAGAAAAGGTCTGGACAACTGAATTCAAATCTTTAAAGATTTTTTCTGAACGGAATATCTGCTTCTGCATAGAGCCATTTTTTAGAAATGCGTTTGATCATATCACGTGTACAATTTTATCATTCCTTTCTTTGTTTGAGTCATCCTTTTTGGTTTTCAACTCAAAGCTTTCTTTTTATACTGCCTTTAATCGAACGCCCTGTTTAGGTTATCATATGATTTTTGTTTTTTTCTTCTTTCTTTATTTTTTATTTATTTTTTTCTATTTTTGTTTTTTGTTTGTTTTTTAAGTGTAGTATTTCTTTACACTGTCTGCATTATTAGGGTTTGGCAAGACATCTCTTTCAATTTCGATAAAGATTAATGCACCTCCTGAGAAAGCCTTATGAACCATATAGGGCCCTTCCTAATTGGTTGCCCATTTGCCTTGTGGATGTTTTTGTATCGGGAGGATTTTCTTCAGCACCAGTTCTCCTTCATGAAATTATCTTGGACGAATTTTCTTATCATAGGCCTTCATTATCTTTTTCTAGTACATTTGCCCATCCTAGATCACTTTCAACCTTTTTTATTCAATAAAGTTCAATTATTTATAGCGATCTTATGCCCATTCAGTTTCTTGCAATTTGGTCTCCATTAATAATCGAAGTGATGGGATCTCGACTTCAATTGGTAGTACTACTTCCGTGCCATACACTAATGTGTAAGTTGTTGTCTTAGTTCAGGTCTATACTGAGGTTCGATAAGCAAGGAGAGCAAATGGAAGCTTTGCTACCAATCTTTATAAGTCTTCACCATTTTTCTCATAATCTTCTCGATATTTTTGCTGGCAGCTTTTAGAGCTCTATTCGTCTTCGGATAATATGTGGTGAGTTATGATGAGAGATTTTGAGCTGGGTTCAAACCTCCGTCATTAATTTATTATTCAAGTTCGAGGCATTATCCATTATAATTCTTTCAGGGACCTCGAATCTACAATTGGTATTAGCTTTTAGAAATTTAATCACCACTAATCTTGTGACATTTGCAAAAAAAGCAACTTCTACCCATTTGGTGAAATAATTAATGGCTACCAAGATGAAATGATGTCGGTTTGATGCTGCAAGAGTAATCGGTCTGATGACATCCATACCCTAAATAGAAAAAGGCTATGGCACAGTCATGACATGTAATGGTGAGGGTGGGACATGAATCTTGTTGGCATAGATTTGACATTTATGGCACTTTTGGGCGTACTTGATGCAGTCACTCTCCATAGTTATCTAGAAGTAGCCCAATCTCATGATTTGCTTTGCCACCTTATGTCCATTAGTATGAATCCCACAAACCTCTTCATGTATTTATTCTATTATTTTATTTGCTTTCGAAGCATAACACACCTTAAAAATGTTTGGTTAAAACTTTTCTTATACAAAATCTCTCTATCTAAGATAAAATTTAGTGTTAGCCTTCTTAAGGTTCTCTTATCAGTTTCTGAGGTATTTAGTGGATATACTCGATCCTTTAAATAATTTTTTAATATCATGATACTGTGGAAGGCCATCTGCCTCAATCTTAATTTTGTGGTAGTATGCATGGAATTCATAAATACTTATCTTAATGGGTGTCACCTTCTGCCGCTTGTCTACTATGAATATCGAAGCCAAGGTGGCTACAACATCCGCCATTTGAGTGTCATCATAGAACAGATGAAAGAAGTCTACTTCTTCGAATTCTTCTAGTAATTTTAGAATTAACTTTTTATATTCCTGTAACCCTAAGCTCGCATTCCCATTCTCTACATAGTTGGTAAATTACCAAGGTTAAATCTTCATAGACTTTCAATACCTAAACCTTCTTTTTTAATGCTGCTCAAAGCCCCATAATACATGCCTCATATTCTGCCACATTGTTTGTGCAATCAAAAATTATCCAGGTTGTAAAATGCTAATAATCCCCTTTTGAAGATATTAAAATTGTACTAATTCCATGGCTCAATGCATTTGATGCTCTATCAAAATACATTTTCCATGTAGATATTTTCAATTACTCTTTTTTTTCTTTAACTGTAATATTCGTCAAGTCCTTGTTAGGGAATTCCAAATCCAAAGGCTAATAATCATCAAGCACCCGACTTGTCAAGAATTTAGTAATGGCACTTCTTTTGATCACCTTTTGGTTTACATAAATGATATCATATTTGGATAGTAGAACTTGCCACCTAGCTATCCTTCCTGATAAAGTTGGCACTTCGAATTGATATTTGATTGGGTCTATTTTGGTGATTAACCATGTAACATGATACAACATGTACTGTTAAAGCCTTTTCGCTATCCGGACTAGAGCACAACATATCTTCTCTATATAGGAATAATCTACATCGTAATCCAAAAATTTCTTACTGAGGTAATAGATTGCCCGCTCTTTCTTTCTAGTCTCATTATGCAGCCCTAACACACAGCTCATAGATCTTTCAAACACTGACAAGTACAAGATCAAAGGTCGTCCTAAAACAAGTAGTACCAATATCAGCAGATTGGAGAGATATTGCTAACTTTTTCAAAAGTATTTTGGCATTCACTATCCCACTTACCAGGATTTTACTTTTGCAAAAGTCAAAAAATCAGATCACACTTAACCATGAGTTGAGATATGAATCTAGCGATTATCGCGACGTACCCTAGGGTGGATCCTCGCGAATCTAAGAGTGCGTATGACTTAAAATATTATCCTGACTCGAAAATGTCTTTTTGACTAAGACCATTCTTCGGAGTTACGATAAGAACGAAAAAATACAGATTCTCGACTTATGACA
>JBBYHO010000021.1:1717380-1739665 GCA_038382025.1 Adansonia gregorii
AAAATGGAGATTTATAAAATTTAAAAACTTATAAAGAAATGTACTTTTGTAAGCATATTTTTTAGGATAAATTTGTTTTAAAATAATTTTGATATCACTTTTTCACAGTTAAAATTTTTTTTTATCATTTTGGATGAAATTTAAATCATCACATTCTTTACGATGGAATGATTTAATTACTTTCGGTGATCTAAAATCACTGCAATATAAAATTTTCAAGTTACTCCAAAACACAATAATCGAATAACTATGATTGGATGTCCTTTAATTTTGAACACATCACCTAATGCCAAATACTATTTAAGTTTACATTATTGTGATTTAATATTTATGGTAACCCTACTAATTATTAAAAGTCCACGAATAAATAAAAATAATGTGATTTTAATCTATCGTAAAAGCTAATACATCAAATTAGTCTATAAATAAAAATAAATAATAATTTTAAATTAGAGGATCCAATTTAAATTTATTTAATATAAATATATAAAATATATTTTTATTATTTCACAAACAAAATTTTAAAAAAATTTTATATATTTTATTATGATGTATTTAAAATAATAATGAATTAATATAATTAAAATATATAAACATATTTTAAATAATTTACCTTATTTTTAACATTCACGTATGAAATATTAGATAATAATTTTTTAAATATTAATAATTCAACTATTAATATAAAATATAATAAAATATGAGTGAATATATTAAAAAATATATGTATCATGTGATTTTTAAAATTAAAAAAAAAAGTTGTTTAAAAGATTTTCTTTTCTTAGAACAATCCTAACACGAAATTTTGTAAGAACAGAGTCAAATTTTCTATTGGGCCAAACATAAGGTCCAAAGATTTTCCTTTTGTTGAAACTGCAAACAAATTCACATAAAAAATTTCCATTTCAGAGAAAAACAAAAATCAAATTGCAATACAACTCGTTTTTCCTCTTCAGAGTTCACTATTTTTCACGCTATTTCGCAGTTTCCAACTTTGGGAATCCTCGAAAAGGTACCTTATTTACTCACTCGATCCAGTTTTTGCCCTTTTTTTTTCTGGCTTAAAAAAAGATCATTTTGCCATCTAAATCGATCCAGATTTAATGGGTCAAGATTTATCCTTTGAAAAACTGATTTTGAATACTGTTTTTTTTAAAGTTATTAGTATGATTCTGTTTGGGTTTTTGATGAATTGGGATAGATCTGGTTTCTGGGATTTGAATTTGGGTTTTCTTTCCATTTTGATTTTTTAATTTCTTTTGGGTCTACACATTGTTTACTTGATTGGTTTTTTTGTCGCAATGTTACTTTATTGATCAATTGAATCATTAAGGCAGGGAAATTAGCTTGTTAATCCAGGTTTAATATAATTTCTTCTTTTTATCAAGTTTTAATCTCAATTTAGTTCTTTCTGATTTTCAGTTTTCTGCTAACTTTTGTTCAAATATTATTGCCCTTTGTAGCTTAATTTCAAAGCTTAATATAAGAGGAGTGTAGTTAATTGCTCATTTTTTTAGTCTGCATAGTTTAATTGTTTGTATTAAAGTTTAGAACACGCTATGGTCGATGTAATCTTAGTGAAGTTTCTATTAATTATGATTATCATACTGGTACAATGTTCATGATACTGTACATTAATGGTAATTGATGATTATCAGAAGGCCTAACTAGGTAGACATTACATTTATGTCTCTTCTTATTGGCTTATCGGTATTGTTGTAATGTGGGAAGTGAATAGACATTACCAGAAGGCTTAACTGTCATCTTCATCTTTAAGGCATTGGCCTCTGAGAAAGATTTATCTCTTAGTTTATATTTGAATTCATTTGTGTTGACATCCTTTTGTTAATTGCAGCAGATAATATGAATTTGGCTGAGTTCAATGTCTTGTTTGAATAGTTGCCGGCTTCTTCATTGAAATATAATTTTTCATCTTTACTAAGAATCTTGGTTGAATATGGGGGATCTGATTACACAATCTGGAAACAATGGCTTTAATGGAGAACTTGTCAAGCCTTCAAGAGGTGCTTTTGCATGCATGATTAATTCTGAAATTGGGGCTGTTCTTGCTGTCATGAGGAGAAATGTTCGATGGGGAGTCCGCTATGTTGCAGATGATGATCAGCTTGAGCACTCTCTCATCCATTCCTTGAAGGAGTTGCGGAAACAAATTTTTTCATGGCCACATCAGTGGAAAAATATCGACCCAGTTGTGTACCTCCGGCCATTTTTGGATGTAATTCAATCTGATGAAACTGGTGCACCAATAACTGGTGTCGCCTTGTCTTCCATTTATAAAATCTTAACCCTTGATGTACTTGATTTGGATACTGTAAATGTGGAAGATGCTATGCATCTGATTGTTGATGCTCTGACAAGTTGCCGGTTCGAGGTAACTGATCCAGCTTCTGAAGAAGTGGTACTAATGAAGATACTTCAGGTTCTTTTAGCTTGCATGAAAAGTAAAGCAGCAACTAGGTTGAGTAATAAGGATGTATGCATGATAGCAAATACATGCTTTCGTATTGTTCATCAAGCAAGCTCCAAAGGTGAACTGTTGCAGCGGATAGCTCGACATACAATGCATGAATTCGTTAGGTGTATTTTCTCACATCTTCCTGAGATCAGTAGCACAGAACATGAGATAGCTGATGGAAGCTCATTATGTGCTTCTGGAGTGGTAATTTGAAATTTTACTATTGAAGTCGTACCTCTGGTTCGTTCTTAGTCGAACATAGAAACTCATTTGCTACCTTCTAATTTATGAAATTCCTTTTTCTTCTGCAGGTTGGTACACAGAACAGGAATCACGTGTTTGGAAGTGCAAGGCTAGAAAATGGAAATTTGGGTATTGTTTGTGATGTTCCATCCTCCCTTATCGTTGCTTCTTGTTCTCCAATGGTGAATTCAGGTCCTGAAACGGACACAAGCAGGATTGGGGAAAATGATGGGAAGGAGGATGCTGAACATGGTGAAACATTGATGTTGGCTCCTTTTGGGATCCCATGCATGGTGGAGATATTTCAATTTTTGTGTTCTCTGTTAAATGTCATTGAAAACATAGGTATTGGCCCTAAATCAAATCCCGTCGCATATGATGAAGATGTTCCCCTCTTTGCCTTGGGTTTAATTAATTCCGCAATAGAATTGGGTGGGCCATCATTCACCAAACATCCCAAGTTACTGGCTATAATTCAGGATGAATTGTTTCGTAATCTGATGCAGTTTGGCTTATCCAGGAGCCCACTTATTATTTCTACTGTATGTAGCATCATTCTCAATCTGTATTATCATTTGCGGACTGAACTAAAAGTGCAGCTTGAAGCTTTCTTTTCTTGTGTGCTTTTGAAGCTTGCACAAAGCAAGCATGGGTCTTCATACCAACAGCAGGAGGTAGCTATGGAAGCTTTGGTTGACTTTTGCAGGCAGCAGACATTTGTGGCCGAGATCTATGCCAATTTTGATTGTGACATAACCTGCAGTAATGTTTTTGAAGACATTGCCAACCTGTTGTCGAAGAGTGCATTTCCTGTGAACGGGCCTTTGTCCGCGATGCATATCCTTGCTCTGGATGGTTTGGTATATATGATAAAGGGTATGGCTGAGAGGATTGGCAATGAATTGCTTATTCCAGATGAGGCTTTGACAGATCGTGAGGAGTATGAAGCTTTCTGGAGATTGAAATGTCAGAATCACAATGATCCTAGTTCTTGGGTTCCTTTTGTCCGTAAGATGAAGTACATCAAGAGAAAGTTGACGATTGGCACTGACCATTTTAATCGAGATCCCAAGAAAGGTCTCGAATTTCTCCAAGGAATCCATCTATTACCAGATAAGCTTGACCCAGAAAGTGTAGCATCTTTCTTTAGGTACACAGCTGGGTTAGATAAGAATCTTATTGGAGATTTTCTAGGAAATCATGATGAATTTTGTGTTCAGGTGCTTCATGAATTTGCTAGGACCTTTGATTTTAATGACATGAATCTGGATTCAGCATTACGTATTTTCTTGGGAACTTTCAAATTGCCTGGAGAATCACAGAAGATACAGAGAGTGCTTGAGGCATTTGCTGAAAGATATTATGAGCAATCACCAAATATATTGTGTAATAAAGATGCTGCCCTCTTGTTGTCATATTCGCTTATTATGCTTAACACGGATCAGCACAATGTACAGGTTAAGAAAAAGATGACGGAAGAAGATTTTATCCGTAACAATCGACACATCAATGGAGGGGAAGATCTTCCTCGAGAGTACTTGTCTGAGCTTTACCATTCTATCTGTGAGAATGAAATTCAGATGATCCCAGATCAAGGCGCTGGTTTGCCAGTAATGACATCAGGCCGCTGGGTTAACGTGGTGCACAAATCGAATGAAAGCGCCCCTTTCATTGCCTGTGATTCTAGGGCACTCCTTGACCGTGATATGTTTACTATCCTGTCTGGCCCCACGATTGCTGCTTTGTCAGTGGTTTTTGATCAAGCGGAACAGGAAAATGTTTTACAAACGTGCATTGACGGATTCTTGGCCATTGCTAAAATTTCAGCGCACTATCACTTTGGTAATGTATTGGATGATTTGGTTGTGTCACTTTGTAAATTCACAACCCTCTTGACTCCATTGTCTGTTGAAGAGGCCATTGTTTCCTTCGAAGATGATGCCAGAGCCAGGATGGCAACCACAACAGTTTTCACCATAGCAAATAGCTATGGTGATTTTATCCACAGTGGCTGGACAAACATATTGGATTGTGTCTTAAGCTTGCACAAGCTTGGCCTTCTGCCTGCCTGTCTGGCTAGTGATGCAGCTGATGAAATGGAGTCCTTGTCCGACCATGAGCAGGGTAAGCCTGCTACAAGTTCTCTACCGACATCGCAGACAGCACCTGCAGCCATTCCCCGGAAATCCTCCAGCCTGATTGGTCGGTTCAGTCAACTTCTATCCTTTGATATGGAGGAGCCAACGTTGTACCCAACTGAGGAGCAGCTCGCTGCTCAACAGCGCCTTCGTGAGATAGTGCAGCAATGCCACATTGATAATATATTCATGGAGAGTAAGTTTCTCCAAGCAGAGTCTTTATTGCAGCTTGTTGGGGCCATCATCTCGGCTGTGGATCGATTCAGGAAGGGAACTGGAGTCATGGAAGATGAAGACTCTGCAGTTTTCTGCCTGGAGTTGCTGATTGCCATCACACTAAATAACCGGGATAGAATTTTGATTATCTGGCAAAATGTTTACCAGCACATATCAGATATTGTCCAGCAGAAGGTGGTGCCTTGCACTCTAGTGGAAAAAGCCGTGTTTGGGCTGCTTAAGATATGCCAGCGCCTGCTTCCTTACAAGGAAAATCTAACTGATGAGCTTTTGAAGTCCATGCAACTGATATTGAAACTCGATGCTCGGGTTGCTGATGCATATTGTGAACCTATCACACAAGAAGTCATGCGTCTGGTGAAAGCAAATGCAACTCACATCAGATCCCATTTGGGTTGGCGCACAATCATCTCCTTGCTTTTTATCACCGCTCGACATCCAGAAGCATCTGAGTTCGGATTCGAGGCACTAGCATTCATCATGTCCGAGGGGGCATATCTTTTGCCATCTAATTATGTTCTTTGTGTGGATGCAGCAAGGGAGTTTGCCGAGTCTCGGGTTGGAGAGGTTGATAGGTCCATCTCTGCTCTAGACCTGATGGCGGGTTCAGTTGTTTGTTTAGTAAGATGGTCTAATGAGACCAGGAATGCTGTGGAGGAGGAGGCTGCTAGGAAAGTGAGTCAGGACATTGGAGAGATGTGGCTGAGGTTGGTGCGGGGACTGAGGGCAGTATGTTTGGACCAGAGGGAAGAGGTGAGGAGCCATGCTATTTTAATGTTGCAGAGGTCTTTGGCTGGTGCAGATGGAATTCACGTTCCGAATGCAATGTGGTTCCAGTTTTTCGATCTTGTGATTTTTACATTAATGGATGACTTGCTAGAAATTGCACAGGGGAGCTCCTCTAAAGAATACCGGAAAATGGAGGGCACACTCGTTTTAGCTACAAAACTACTGTCAAAAGCCTTCTTACAGTCACTTCAGGATCTGTCACAGCAGCCATCCTTCTGCAAACTATGGCTAGGGGTTCTTGATCGTATGGAGAGATATATGAAGGTCAAGTTCCGGGGAAAGCGTAGTGAAAAAATCCATGAACTAGTCCCAGAGCTTCTGAAGAACACTCTGCTGGTGATGAAAACAACGGGTATTCTCATGCCTAGTGATGATATTGGTGCAGATAGTTTTTGGCAATTGACATGGCTGCATGTGAAGAGCATAGTCCCATCTTTGCAATCCGAAGTGTTCTCAGAACAAGAACTGGAGCAGATACAAGCAAAACACATAAAGACAGCTGGAATTCCAGTGACGACCGAGGGGGCAGTGCTCGTTCCATCGAATGAGACCACAGCATGAAAAGATCAAGGTGCAATTCTAACTGGAAAAAATCCCAGATCATAATGTGTTTCAAAATGATGTAAGTAAATGACTAAATGGCATTCATAGACATGTTTCACCATTGCAAAACCTCAAGAATCGAGAAATTGAAGCCATGAATAGAGAAGTTTGATAGTTTTTGGTTGTGGAATCTTTGTTGTCTTTGGCAGGATGGCGGCTTCATATTTCCATGAAAATTTTTGAAGCAAATGTTGTCATTGGAAGTGTGTAGGTAGACTGCCATTTGTTCTACAACCCCAAGGGATCTGGGTAAAATCCCTACATAATTTTTGTATTGGCACATTCCTCTGTATACTTATATTCATGACAATAAATATTGTACCAAAAAACTAATAAAATTTTTATTTGATTGAGTTTGATGACACAGATATCAATTTAGTTTAAAAAAAGGAAAAAAATATATAAATAATATTGTCAAATTATATAATATAAATATTTTTCTTTTACTTTTTTATGATTTTCTTAAAAATTATTACTTTTTTATCATAGTTATTAATTTTAAGAGAAATATTTCATTTTTAATAAAAAATGGATTGTTTTGAAAAACTTTAAAAAAAAATCATTAATACTTTTATTCTATAATCATTATAATTCTTTTTAAATGTTATTTTAGTAATCTTCTTTGCTCGATACATCAATTCAGTCTTTAGTTTTATTATTACTATTAGAATTGGTAAAACCTTTTTTACAGCTGAAATGTTTTAGAAAAATAAAAAACATTTTTTTATCTGAGTAAATAATTTTTAAATATTAAAATGTGTACTAAAAATGTCAATAGTTTTATTTTGAGTAGTTATATTTTAAGATTAAAATATTTAATTACTCTTAATTTTATTTATATATATATTTATTTAATTCGGCTTTTATGTAATTTATCGAGTTCGTGTACTACACTTATTATTTATAGTATAGATATAAATAGAAAATAAAATAATTTTTTTACTGAGTTCCCATAGACATCAAATAGCGGACCCTACATTTAATGTATTATTTATATTAAATTAAAAAAAAGCATTAATTATACTTTTTTTTTATCTTATATTATTTATAATGTGTTTGATTGATTTTGGTATTAAATATAAAATAAGTTAAATATAATTATAATTAAAAAAATAAAATAAAAATACATATGCCTTTTTAAATTCTAAGTTTATGCATTTTTTATGAAAAAAATAAACTTTTTTTCTTAAAAATAGTGTATAAATTAGATTTAATCTTGGTTCGGAGAACTTGTCTTACCCGATAAACTTGATTTGTACCGAGTAAAATCTCTATAAGAATTTTTATAATTCTAATTACATTAGTATTTAAATAATTAAAAATTATTTAAATTTAAATTTAACTTTAAATATTAATATAAAATAAAATTTTAATATTATTTTAGATAATAAAATAAATTTATGCGTCAATTTTAAATTGAATCTAAATTTGAAAAAAAATAATTTTCTCAGATGACTTAACTCGAATGTAAACATATTTTCAACACATCAACTATAAACTCATAAAATAAATAATATATAAAAATAAATTAGTAAAATTAATGCAGATATAAATGTTTCATAATATCGCTCAATTGCCTCGCAAATTAACCGATTATACACGTGTCAATCACACGCCTGCAAACGAAAGGAAAATTTCCCGTACAAACCGTGACGCGATCTTCTCCATCTGTGGTTGTCGCTCTCTGTCTTTTTTAATATTAACTTTTTATCGAATTTTGATCTAATTTTTTAAATTTTAATTTCATGATTTCAGTTGATTTTGAAGAGAATTATTATTATTATTATTTTTTGCAGAAAAAGGATTAAAAATGAGTGAAGTTTTCGAAGGATATGAACGTCAGTACTGCGAGCTGTCGGCGAATCTTTCCAAGAAGTGTACGGCTGCTACCGCTCTTGATGGAGGTTATAATTCAAACCTTTATATAAAATAATTACTTTTTTCTTGGAGTCTTTGGTTAATTTCTTTATTTTATTAATGGAATCGCCTTTTTTTTTTTTCACTTTTTGATTTGGCGTGATTCCGGATTCTCAGGTTATTTTCTGCTAACTTTTTTTGGATTTATGCTGACAACAAATAAGGATTTGATTTTTTTTAAATAGATTGCTTGATTGGGAAATATGAAGAAAAGATGATCCGATCTTCTTCATCTCTCCTTTGGTTTTTAAAATTTTAATTTAATCTAATTGAATTAATAATCCTGATTTCCAAGGGTGCATTTTCAGCTTAAAGTTTCTTTTCTTTTTTTTTTTTTTTTTGCTTTTACTAGTTCGTGAAATTCTCTGAGGCATTGATATAGATTAGGAGCAAAAAAATTTACTTTTGCCAGTTGATTTTGGAACTTTGGCTTTTATATATATATATATATATATATATATAGATGTATAATGCCCTGAAATTTACGCAATAAACGGGGAATTTAGAAAGTAATTCTGAAGTATAAAGTGCAGTTTATGTAGTCATTGGAATTAGTTTGCAGTAATTTAACTGCAAAATGAATATGAATGAATCCAACTTTTTAAGTTTAACATGTATGGTTATGCCATATTTTAATCTATGTTATCCAGACTCAGGTAAGTATCCGGCTTGTGTATACTCAATTTTGCTTAGTTTTTTGATATATTTGGAAGATGATATCTTTATACCGATGTCCGATATTTTTTCGCTATAGGTGCCGAATATGGGTACTTTTAGGAAAAATGAGGAGCTCAGGTAATATAAATTTTAATGTTTGATGATGAAGCTTTTAAGAGGGCTTTGATTTTGTTCTTTACTTGGAATCTTTGAGTGGATTTATTACTAATAGCGTGTGTCATGTGAAGTGTTGTGAATTTCTGGAACAGAAAGGTGATAGAAAAGAGCTTGGTAGATGGACGATTACGATATATGAATCTAGAATGAACAGTTGAAGTAAATAACTTCAGCTGTCACTTGATGAGTTTTGCCTTGTAAATAATGGCATCAAGGTCATATTGCTTAAGAGTATCTCATTTCAGCGGAAACAAACGATCAAACATATCGCTACTTGGGAATAAGATTTTAATGTACTTTATTTAATGAAAAAACATGATGTGGTTACCTTTGCATCTACTGTGTGAATCACTGAATTATTTCAACGAAAGTGACGAAAAGAATATGTTAGACAGACTTTAAGATATATGAATCGAAATGATGTGTTGTTCCCTTTGTTGAATGAAGTGTTAAGTTCTTTTTCTTTTAATTCATCAGAGGTGTTTGATGAGAAATCTTTTCAATATGTTCGAGCATCAGCCTTTATAATTAGCCGGTTGTTCTTGTTCAAATTGTTAATCTTTTTTCTGCTTTTTCAGAGCAGAAGAAACAAAGACTTTCAGATATAAGAGCTGGATTGGAAGGTGCAGAAGCTCTGGTACTGGTTCATTGCCTGTTTCAGATCTTTCCTTTCTTTCTTGGACATTGAACTTGATTTTGCCCTTTTTTTTATGCAGATTCGGAAAATGGACCTTGAGGCAAGAAGTTTGCAGCCAAATGTTAAGGCTGGACTTCTTGCTAAGTTAAGGGAATATAAATCAGATCTTAACAATCTGAAAAGTGAAGTTAAAAGAATTGCATCTGGCAATTTAAATCCAACTGCTCGAGATGAGTTGTTAGAGTCTGGAATGGCTGATGCTGTCACGGTATGTACTGGTTCTTCTACCTTCCTTTCAACATGCTGTGGTCCAATCGCTGCTCTGTTTTCCTTAACTTTTGATTACTTGTATAATTGATGAATGTGTAACAGGCATCAGCTGGTCAAAGATCCAGATTAATGATGACTACAGAGCAGTTGAATCAGAGCAGTGACAGAATCAAGGATAGCAGAAGGACCATGCTGGAAACAGAAGAGCTTGGTGTTTCAATTCTTCAGGATTTGCATTCACAGCGGCAGGCTCTCTTACATGCCAATAACACGGTATCCTTTTTTCTTTTTCACTGAGGTTTTCTACTCAATGTATGGCTTGTTCCTCAATTCTCTACCATGAGTAGTATGCTGTATTTAGCTTTATTTTTCTCATATTGGAGTTGTAATTTCAATCATTCTCTATTTAACAACTCCTTAACTAGTGCCCTTTCTGTTTGACTATGATGTTAATATTCATCCCCAAAAGAAAAAAAAAAGCGTTAACATCACCTGTTTCGGCTTTTGTTTGACTATTGCATGAGCATGCACTTTCGAAGGCTTATATGATAGTTAGACCTTAAATTTTCTCATGTTAAGCTGTAATGGTTGATTGTAACCCTTTCTGTTTCATGAACATGCTATGTCAGAAGTCTTATATGGTAATTAGACATAAAATTTTTTCATATTAAGCCTTAATAGTTGATTGTAAACCTTTCTGTTACATGAGCACGTGATATTGTAAGAAATATATGACCGTTAAACCTTAAAGTTTTGTCACATTAAGCTGGGATGGTTGATTATAAACCTTTTCAGCTATCGATTCAAAGTTAGGTTTCCCTCTCTGTTGCAGCTTCATGGAGTTGATGACAACATTGGCAAGAGCAAGAGAATCATGACAGCCATGTCAAGGAGGATGAACAGGAACAAGTGGATCGTTGGTATCATTATCGCAATCCTTATCATTGCGATCGCCCTCATTTTGTACTTCAAACTTGCTAAATAGTCACTATTTATATCTTCCCCGAGTTGGTTTTTGTCTTGGTTTTGAGTGTTTTCTGAGAGAGAATTTTATTTTATCATTGGAAGATTTGCCCATTTGGAGTGCCAACGTAATTGTATGCTTCATTAATCTAAACACGGTTTATTATTCATCATTTCTATGTGGTGAATTTTAATAAGTAGCTTTATTTATTTCTTACAATGCCCCTTTTATGTTCATTACTGTTTTAAGTTCAGATGAAATGGTCAATCCTCCAAGCTTTCCCTCCCTTCGCTTATGTGGGCGAAAAATTCCGTGCCCTAATCCTTATTTCCGGCTCCTCAACACCCTCCACTTCTATGCAACTTGTGGTGGTATAAATTTTAACATGCAAATAATTTATATTATATAAATTTTGATGTGTTCGTATATGTATAGTATTCATATTATTTTGGTGTGATGTTTAATTATTTTTTACCTCATATTTTTTATTAAAAGGAAGTGATGCTTTTTATCTGCAGGCAAGCGGATGTAGCTCAAATGGTAGAGCGCTCGCTTTGCGTGCGAGAGGTACGGGGTTCGATCCCCCGCATCTCCAAGTAAATTTCGTTTTCGATAATGCGATGCAAAACAAAGCCGGCAAGTTTGACCTTGTCTGACTTTTGGTTTACCTTCTTAAAAAACGGTGACAAAATAAATCTAAATTTAAATATTGTTTGATAAAATTTTATTTGAAATTTAAATTAAATTTGACTTGATTAAATTTTTAATGGTTTGATATTTTATTTTTGGTTCATCTTATAATTAAAAGTGGTAAAATAAATTTAAATTTGAAAATCATCCGATAAAATTTAAGTCGAATTGAATTCGATTTGATAAAAATTTAGTGGTTCAAATTTGAGAAAACTCCAATCTAAAATGGCGCAAACTCAAACAAAAAAGAACTAAAAAAACTCGAAATTGAAATAACTTGAGCTTGACTCGAACTTGAATTTAATATTAAAAATAAAAATGATTAAATTATAATTAAATAATTTTTTTAAAGCAAAAACTTCATTTATCAATCTTATTTTGATTTTTTTAATAATTTAATTAAATATTAAAAAATTAATTTATATTTTATATATGATTAAATTTACTTTTGAGTGAGGTCAGGCCACGATTCGAATTTTTTTAAAATCCTAAGCCCTAGCTATTATTTGACATGCCTAGAGCTGCTCATTTAGGCCAAAATTATCGTTGATCACATTAAAAATATTTTTTATTGACATTTACATATTTTATAATTCAATTTAAATAAAAATATATATTATTTTAATCTAAAATCACTATTTCAGTTAGGCCGAGCTAGGCTACAACAGGTCTATATATGATAAAATAATTATTTATCAAAACGTAAATTATCTAAAGAGCTTTAAAAATATTGTCAATAAAATATATAATCTATTTATCACATTTTTTTAATGTAACTAATTAAACTCATTGAATATAGAGAGTTTATTTATGTTAATAGTAAAATTTTAATGCTTCTTTGAATATTATTCTTATTTTATTATTGTTATTTTAAGTAATGATAATTAGAACCTAATAATTATACAATAAAGTGATAAGATAAATAAAAAAAATATGAAAGCTCTAATAAATAATACTATATAAAAATAAAAAAAAAATCATATGTTACAATTAAACTAACAATTAAATCTGTCAATAGGCTTAACAGCCCACCCAGCTCGGTAAGACCATCATAATCAAGCTAGGGTCTTAGATTTTAAGTTTCAGGCAGGCTCGACCTAAAAATAATATTTTATTAAATAAAAGAATATATTTGTAGTTAAATTAAATATAATATATATATATATTAATATAGAAATAACATTTTAATATTTTAATAAACAGTGATTCGTGGCTAAATAGGCTAGTCAAGCCAAATTCAGCTCTACGCTTAGAATTTAAAATTTTTTCAAGTCGTAGCTGGACTTATAGAACCAACCTAAGATTTTTTCAAGTTAAGTTGAGCAAAATTCGAGTCCAAACTTATAATTCAAAACTATATAAAAATGATTACATTTAATATAAAAATAAAAATAACATAAAACATATTCAAACAAAATCCAATTCGAATTCAAATAAACTTAAACTCAAATAAGCTTGAATTTAAAAAAAACTCGACCCCGTTTGATTGCGACCTACACCTACAAGAGATTACGTCACCATTGAAAAAGTGGGCCAACTAACCTAACAAAAAGCAATAATTTTTCCTTTATCATGGTGGGGAAAAACAAAGAAAGCTCACATAACACATGATTTAGTTGGATTGAATCCAAATTTGTTAATTTTAAACAAGAAACAATTAATAAAAATATGAAAATAAAAAATTAATACAAATATAATTTTAAAATATGTATGTATTAGAATTTATACATAAAATAAATTATTAAATTGTTAAAACATTCTTTATCCTGCCTTTTAATGATAATTTTGATGGTTTTAGCATCTCTTCTGCTCTTAATCTGAGAAGAATTAGGGGGGGGGGGGGAACAACATTGGTCTGATCTTTTTCTGGACTTCGATGTTGACGACATTCTAGGGCAAAGAATATCTCTTATTTCAGACTTCAGACCACTACCTTGACGTTTTCTCACGTGCACGTCAAATGAATAATTACATATAAATTTAAGTATAAAAGAGAAGTGTAAATTAAACAAAGATTAAAGCAATAATACATAACTCGACTGTTTATTAATCATTGGATGAAAAAAAGATTACCAGAATTCAAACCGGAAAGCTTTTCATTTTATATTATATAGGATGACAATTATATTAAGCTAATAATAAAGCTTCCAACTATTATATTCAAGTTATAAGTGTTCTAATGCTAAAGCTGCCCAAATCATATGCGCCACCTTTTTCTTTCAAGTCTTCACTGCTAAAAGAAGCACTGCAGGCATTTGCTTCTTTTGCGCCATTAACACTAAGCAGCTTTGAAATGGCCACAGTGAAGATATTATTATTCTATGTCTAAAATGGCTTAAAAACACACTCATTACATTGTCGATTATTTTAGCTCAATACCAGATAAAATAGTTGATTTTTCTAAGCAGAAAATGGTATTCTGAGTGCCATTCTTTGAGCGAGCCAAGGTCTGTTCGGATCAGCGTCTATGAATCCATGCATGAGGAATTGTTCAGCTTCTTCGTCCAGCAGTTCCCTTGCCCAATTAACCCGTTTCGATTGACAGCAGCCCGGACCATAACATCTGCAGTTGCAATCAAAGGGGAAAAAAAACACATTTATTTTGTAGAACAAGAGGTAAGTTAAGAGGTTAGTTCTAATATCCGTGAAGCTCTTCAAACAAGGTTGTTTTCAAGACCAGGGAGGTGATGAGTTCAAGTTGTACAGGCTTTGATAATATGGTCAGATAACCATTTGTTTAGCAGAAAATTGACTTCTGGAAAATGTTTTCCGTATTCTCCGGTGTTTGTTTCTGTAAAAATAGCTTGGCTAACAAAAAATTAACCAATTTTTGGAAAGTGTAAGACATTTTATGTAAACTGAAACAAAGCAAAAAGAATCGATACCTTTAGTATAGTATTGATCCCCTACTGAAGCAAAACAAAAAAGAATTGATTTCCTAAGAATTTAAGCCAAAGTAAAGCAAAAAAAGAAAAAGAAAAAAAAAAAGATAGATCCTGTAAGTGTAGGTATTGATCATTTTTACATCAGTATAGATTTTCCGGATAAGAACCCCACAATGAAAAATATTTACATAATCTCATCCAAACATCCAAAAAAAAATGGTCCATTTTCCAGAAAACATTTTCCAGAAAAAAGGACTCTAATTATCTAAGCTGTGGTGTGCATACTTGTGTAAGCAAATCAAATCAATCTTTCAAATAAACATAAACTATCAGTTCTATCATGCAAATGGTATCATCACAATTCAGTTAGGCAAATTCCAGGCTATACCCGAATTTTTCAATATAAAAATATTTTATCGGTATGAACTTGATTGTTTTTCAAATTTAAGGAAGGGCGGACACGAGATACCTGTACTCGTAAAAGCAAGCACTTCTCTCGTTTTCGGCTTTTCCCCAGTTATTCCAGCCTAAATGTTTGATACATTGATCCATGTATGTGTAGGCAAAGACCACCCTTCCAAAGGGTCCCCATGGGCGCCCGAGATAAGAATACGAAGATCCTCCGTTGCCAGTTATGACACATCTGCAACCAATGCCACAAGTTGTCCACAAGGTGATTAAATATGATAATGGTTTTTAAATGTCTTGAAAAAGAAAAAAAGAATAACTGTGGGCAAAGCATATTTGATCATAGCAGATCAGCAAATCTTTTTCGAGGACAGATGATGAGTTAATAGAAGTGAAGTATCTTATGCAAACGACAATCATGGAAAATTGCATATTTTTTATTTCCATTATCTATGTAATCAAAATACCAGGAATGATAACCCGAGAAAATGCAGCATAACTTTCGCCTTACAAACTTGAACAAATCCTAGTTCACTCTCTGAAAAAAAAACAATGAAGGGTACTTGTAACTATACTGCATTCATATAGTTTTCTAAGAAGTATAATTCACAGGCTAAAAATGGTTACAACAATTGCGACATAAGGCAACAAACTTTATCAAGGTGGCCCAACATTTGTTAATTTTCGAGAAAGAAACAGTGCACATCAAAATTCTCAAACAACTTCACAACTTGAAATTAAGAAATTTATGCAAGTCGTTAATGGGGAATTAATGAAAAATCGTATAGTAAAAAAGTAAAGGACATAACTAGTCAACCACAGACCTCAAAAACACATAACCGGTAGATTCCTGGGAAGATTTACGGCTCTGTGCAGTTATAAAACCGGCTGACTTGCAGTGTATATGACAATGCTCTAAGAGAGCTGTGCTATTTCCAAAAATGAAGTCTACACTGCCTTCGATATAGCAATCTTTCAAGTACTGTCTTCCGTGATGCAGGTAGAGAGTATCCTGCAAAATTTTACACAAGCTGTAAGATTTTTGATAAAAGCTACAACTTCTTTTTTTGGTACAAAAGGAGGCCAAAATCTAGAGATGGGAGTAAGGGGTAGCAGATGCCAGGATTCAAACCTCGGACTTGCTGAATGTCATTGCTTAAAGATGCTTGCATGAACCAACTGAGCTAAGCCCAAGGTTCACTAAAAGTACAACTTTATGAACACAATTAAACCTGTAATTTTTCATGAGCTAAGAGGAATTGTAGATGCAAGGATTCGAACCTCAAACTTGCAAAATATCACCTCTTAAATATGGTTGCATTAACCAATCGAGCTAAACCCAAGGTTCACTAGAAGTATGACTCTATGAACACATCTAAACTCTAAATTTGCCATGAATTACCCGAAAGACCATAGCAGGTAGCAAAAATTGTTTGTACATAAAAATATAGTTTTGCCATCAATTTCTTCAGTCAATTGAAAACAACAAATTTAACCGGTCCAGCCAGCAAAGACAGGGATTATAGAATGCACATCAATCTTTGGTCAATCAAAAAATATCAAATAACAGAAGGTTTACAATTTTCACCAAAACAAAAGGGCATAATGATATAGTAGACTTCTTAATAACACTAATTAATACATTAGGCCAACCAAAATGAGAGAGAGTTAAGCACCTGCCAACCCAGGAATCTGCAATTATAGAATGCACATCGATCTGCCGTTACTCGGATTGCAACAGCTTGCCCCGAACCCTGTAAGAAAGAAAAAAGATTAATAGCATAGGAATAATTGGGGAACATAAATTCTGAAGCATTTTGAAAGCAAATTATCAAAATTTGCATTTTTGACAATGAACTGAACCACATTTGGAAGCTGAAAAAACAACCCCTAATAGTAAAAATCATACCATTCAGTAAATCAAAAGGTAAATTTCCAATCATAAAACAAGTCAAGAACTGAACTTTTTTGATGATAGATATGATACTCAGTTGCAAAATCCAAGAACAGAACTTGAATCATAATTTGAAGCCCAGAATGTCCCAAAAAAAGCTTGACATTAGGGAATTTTTAAAGCTTTAATTACCTCAGGAGAAGAGTTTTCAAAAGTGATATTCTCAGCAATGAAATCCTCTCCTTCCACAATCACACTGCCACAACCAAACGTCCCTGTCCCGATCAACCTCGAACCCTTTCAAAAAAAAAAAAAAACAGACCACCATGATTAGAAGTGGCAAAAACCCAGATAAGGAATCACAAAAAAGAACATGCTTTTTTTTACCTGGTGATGTTCAATCTTAGTGGCGGTATTGTTCCAGGTAAGAACAGTGAGTTCAGGTCGGAGACCAGCCAAGGTGATGAGATTCTTGGTCTTGGGAACATAAACAGGCTGCTTGTAAACGCCAGGTGACAATCGAATCACAGTTCGACGTGTGTTGCTGAATGGAACCGCATCAATGGCTTCCTGAACTGTTCGGTAATCTCCACTACCGTCTTGGGACACCGTTAATACCCTTGCCGACATTTATCAAAATAAAAAAAAAAAAAAAACCAAATCCCCTCTCCCTTTGCTTCCCTCTGGCTGTCTCAAATGTTGTCCTTTTAGTGATGGGGGAATCAAGTGAAGACTGAAGAGGCAAGAAATGGACAAAAGATGAGTAAAGGTCGAAGAATTAAATGGTCCCTGCTTTGCTTAAGTAATAGTTGGTAAAAATCTAGGATGTTACCAGCCTGTACTTAACTGTCACTACCATGTTTTTTTTTTTTTTTTTTTAAATTTTACATTATAATTATATTAAAAATATTATATTTATATAAATTTTAATATATTTTTTAATTTATAATATATTTATTTCACGACATTTTTGCATCGTAGAGGGAATCCTGGCTTGGCTTTCTTCTAACTTGTCTTTTCTTCTTGACCATTTATATGAAATAGAAATGGCTCCACTTACCCATATATATATATATATATATATATATTTTATTGGAGAAGTTATTCTTTGTAATCCAAGTTTCCAAACATAATTTTAGAGATTTTTTTATTATTTTATTATTTTTCTTATTCCATTTTCAATGATAGAAAAAGTGAAATAAACTAAGATCCTTATAATAATTTTCGAGGTTAATGTACAAATTGATCACACACCGTGATCCCTTGGCAAGGAAACTTTTAAAGGGTAGATAATTGTGGGTGTCGAAATTGGTTTCTAATGCGCACTGCAATACCCATAAGTGAACTAATACAAGTAACTTTTTTATTTTTCTGTAAGCTCTTATATATATAAGTTTAGTAATCTTAGGCACAATTTTATGAATATAATATATATAAATTAATAAAAATACGATATGATAATATAATTCGAATATATATTTACAAATCTTATAATACGAATAATTAATATATCAAAATTGATAAAAATATCAAATACTTTATATATGATTATTACATAATAAAATATATAAATATGATACGAATATAAAAATTATTAAACCTATATATATATGTAATATAATTATTAAAATACCTTTAACGTCCTCGACAGGTATACTAAGGTTAATTCACAATAATTAATTGATTATTTTATTCATTATTTTTTAATATTAAATATAAAAGAATGTTCATAAGTCATTTATTTGCAAAACTCTACGATAATTTGTAGCATGTTGGAGAGTAGAGGTGACAAAATGAATTTTAATTTAAAATTTTGTTCGAAAATTCGAATGCAAATCCACTTAAAAATCAATTTAACAAAATATATTCAAAGACACAAGAAGTATAAAATATGAATTTGAAAAACCTACGTTTGAATTGAAATTGAAAAAAAAAAGTACTTAAAGGTTACATCTTTTGTAAAATCTAAGAATAAATACCCTATATTTAACAAATACTTGAATTTGAAAAAAGTCGAGTTTAAAAAAAATTCGAGTATGAAATAATCTGAATTCGATTAACTTGCACGAATTTTCACCCTTTTATTTAGGAGAGTGATTGCTTGAGATGAGAAAATGAATTTAAATAAAAAAATTTGCTCATAAAAACTTTAATTTGAATTCTTCTAAATTTGATTTGACAAAAAAAGTATAAATAAATTTAAAATAGTTAAAACCCAAGTTAAAATAATTTGAATCTTAAAAATTATAAAGTTTTAAAAATATATTAAAATGATTATATCTTTCGTAAAATTTTATAAAAATTAACTAGTTAAATTCAAATTTTGATTCAAATATAAAAATTTTCAATAATAAGTTTAAATCTAAAAATACTCAAACTTTAAAACATTTACTCTACCTTACTTTTTATTTTAAATACAATATAATTATTTAACACAAATAAATAATGAAAATATCATATAAAATATATTATAATTATAAAAATATATATAAATATAATATCTTAATAGGTTTATATTACGAAAAGCATATACAACGTTCCTTCTCCAACAATAGTCGCTGAGCTGTGCAAACAAACAACGTTTAGAAACATTAACAACACTGAGGTTGTCGGCAAAGGTTGTGAACGTGTTACTAACACGGCAATCAATTAAATCCCACTGACCCACATTTCAACTGTGTCCGTGTCCGTGTCCGAAGACAATGACAAGAACAAAATATCGTTTCCCTGTTCCCTTCATCTCCACTAAAACGTCATCGTTTAATCTTCTAAACCAAAATTCTGTTAAAACTGCCCTATAAAAATGGTTTCCCCTTCCTTTCAAAGCTCTCACCTTCGTTTTAATTGGAAACTTTTTCCCCCCTTTCGAGAACGTTAGTGAACGATGCCGTATTACTCGAGGCCGGGCGAAGATGATGTCGACGATTTCGACGAGTTCGATCCGACGCCTTACGGTGGCGGATACGACATCGTATTGACCTACGGACGGCCGTTGGAACCAAGCGAGGAGACTTGCTACCCTTCGTCGACACCGTCTGATGGAGACTTTGATTACGCTCGTCCCCATTTCTCCTCCGGTTCCCAGCCCTCTGCTTACGCCGACGAAGCTATTCAAACTGAGTACAGCAGCTATGCCCGACCCAGGCCCCCACCTGGACGGCCTGGACCTGCACCCGCTTATGGTGGTGGAGCTGGTGGTTATGGGGGTGAACATGAGCTTGGTTATGGAAGGAGGCCTGAATATGAGCAATCAGGTTCCGGTTATGGAGGGAAGCCGGTGTTTGAACGACCTGGATCCGAATTTGAATCTGGTTATGGCCGAAAACCTGAATTTGAGCAGCCAACTCCTCCGGAATTTGGATCCGGGTTTGGACGGAGACCCGAATACGAGCAGCCTCCACCGCCTGAATTTGGATCTGGGTATGGCCGGAAACCCGAGTATGGAGAACAAGAATCCGAATATGGGAGGAAACCCGGCTATGGGGAGTCCGAATCTGAATATGGTTCTGGTTATAACCGAAAGGCAGAGTACGAGGGAGGTGGATCCGAATATGGGAGGAAGCCCGGCTATGGGGAGTCCGAATCTGCATACGGTTCTGGGTATGGCCGAAAGGCAGAGTACGAGGGAGGTGAATCCGAATATAGGACCGGACATGGAAGCAGGAACAAGGACGAATATGGTTCTGGTTATGGAGATAGGACAGAGACCGGCTATGGGTCCGGGTATGGAAGGAAGCAAAGTCATGGCAGTGAGGAGTACGGAGGAGACGGAAGTGAGTATGAGAGGAAACCGAGTTACGGGAGATCCGAGGCAGACGAAGAAGGATATAGGAAGCCGAGTTATGGGAGGAAATATGATGAGTCAGATGAAGAAAAGAGGCAGAGCTATGGTTACGTTGGTGAAGAAAGCTATGGGCGTAAGAAATATGTGAGTAGCCATACTTGTTTTGATTGAATTTCAGGGTTAAAAAAAGAAAAGAAAAGAGTCGATAGCTTTAACATTTGCTTGAACATAATTAACATTGCAGGGTGGCGACGACGATGACGACGATGGTGAAGAGAAGAAGCATCAACGCCATCAGCACCACCACCATAGCCGCCATGATGATTATGACTAGTAATCAGACTGGTGTTCTTGCCGGCATAAACGGAATCCGTGCGTTCGTACCCTAATAGCTGCTAAATAAAAGGCAGAGGCATCGCCTCCTTTTGATGGTATCCTACAACATGTAACACCGTTTCTTATTAGTGCTATCGTGTGTGTGATTGTGTGAATAAAATCCCCAAACATTTGGGGTTGCTACGTTTGCGCTTTGCTTAGAATCAACTTGATGACGAGAATATAATGCTTCTGTTTGCCTTTGTAATTGTCTCTTTACAATTACTATCCATAAATATTAAATTCTAATAGATATATTAAAATTAAATTTAAATAAAAAAAACTTTGTTAATTAATTAAATAATAATTTAAATTAATCAAGCTTTAATTTTAAAAAATGTTACATAAATTCCGTGAATCACCATTGAAACTTTAATCAAATTTCAATCGAAATATGCGTGGCGTGAACATTTATGTTACACAAATCTCAATCAAAAAATCAAATATTTTTCCCTTTTAAAGTGGCAATTTTGTTTAATATGTTAATGATATTTAACGAAAATGCATGACTCTGAAATATTTTTTAAAAAGGCGTAATAAAAAATTAAAATATAAAAATCGAAAATGAAAATGAAATATTGCACAAATACCATAAATAATAAGTGATGATTGTATAAATTAATCCAACAAATTAATGAATAAAAGAAAAAAAAATAGAAGTTCAAACTGCTGGAGATGGTAAAAATTTCCTCAGCAAAAGTTAGGAGGCGGAAGCGAGCAAAAACAACTTAGAGGAGCTTCTTCCGTTCAAAGAATGTCTTTAGATGCCATATCTGCAACCCAGCTACTGAGAGGCAAATAACAAGCGAAAAGAAACTAAAAGTAGCCATTTTCGAATTTGTTTCCCGATTAAGTTGTTGCATTTCTTGCTCCCTGAATTTAAAATAATAATAATAATAATAATAATAAAATAAGAACAAGGAAAAATCAGAACATGTAAGAACTTGACCAAAGTTTTTTTTTTTTTCTCGGTTTCAAAGGAAGTTGTAACCTGAGAATAAGAAAAAAATTGCAGATGCTAAGGTTTCAATCCTAGATTTTTAGGATGACACAGTTGTATGAACTAACAAAATTAAATGCTAGATTCATTAATAATCTTTTTTTTTAGTATAAAAGAGTTTGTAACAAAAGAATAGGAGCG
>JBBYHO010000021.1:1739765-1750221 GCA_038382025.1 Adansonia gregorii
GATTCAAACCTCGATAAAAAAAATATCATTTCCTAAATTTAACTACGTTAACCAACTAGACTAAGCCGTAAATTCGTTAATTGTCTTTCTTTCTTAAAGAAGAATAATATGTCTAACAGAAGAAGTTAGATACAGAAAAGATGAAACCAAGCCGATAGAATGCTTATAATGACAAACACTGATTAGTTCATACCTCTCGCGAAGGTAAAACATCTCTTCATGAATGGATGCCACAGTATCGTACAATTTCCTCAGTTCAAGTTCCATTGTCTACGACAAAAAGCAAACGTTAAGTCAACAACCATAAATACAATAAATTCTCACAAAAGTCGTCATGTGACATCCTTTTAACCTGTCTTTCTTTCTTTTCCTTTTTTTTCCGTGTTAATGGGCATTTACGACTTCTTATGAACACCAGACATCCATGCATCATATCAAAATTTACAGCAAAACAGTGCACTATAGATCTCTCCTTTCCTCCCTCTCGTATGGCCTCAAAGCAGCTTCATACTAGGATATAATTATACTTATAGTTCATACTCATGTTTGAATATGTGTGAGATGGGTGTCAGACATGGGTATTATAAAAAAAATAGAGAGTTGGAGTGACATAAATTACTTCCCTCAAACAAAGAATGAAATTACCATCCAAACTAATCCTTAACTGGCAGTTTCTTATGTCATTTTCAGACAGACCAGCGCATGAATACGGATTTATCCTTTTCTCGCCCCACGCAGTTCCATGCTATTAACCACTTTTCCACTACAACGAGCGAAGTTACCATCCAAACTAATCCTTTAACCCATACTTTGTAACTCAACTTCTAAAAGCATGTTATCGAACATATATGTTGATAACATTTAAAACACCAGAAACACAGTTCATTACAAGTCTTGGAACATTCTTTAGAAATGCGGACACTCATCCTTTCTAATGATAATTATATAATCAAGTTCGACTATATACTTTCTATGGACATAATTCAAGTAGAAAACCAAAAACAAAACACAAAACAAATGATAAAATATCAATACCGCTAATTGTTAAATGCTATGAAAAGAATTTGCTCCGACGTATAAGAATGTTTGGCTAACTTTCGAACACGGGCCTCTTGTCTGCTTTCTCAAATGATAGCTTTGTAAATATAGGTAGCCAATGTTATACAACAATTAGTATGAAATTATGAATTACAGATTCATATTAGATCAGAACAAGAAAAACAGTCATTATATAAACTATTGAACTACAACCATCGAATGGATCTACGAATCTACTCTTGTTTCCGACAGCGGCAATACCTAATTTAAAGATTAATTAAAGTGCTAGTAACAAACAATATAGAAAAAGGATAATGGTAAATACACTTACTTCAACTTGCCCTTTCTTGGCAACCTTGGACCAATCTTTAGCAGCAACACTAGTCTTCCATTCAAAATCAATGGTGATCCTTACGGCAGGCTTGTGCTCGGTTGCCCAAAAACAAGTTGTGTAATCACCATTCTCAGCTGCAGTGAATGCAAAAGTACCTGAATTCACATTTTCTCCGAGGTGATAATTGTTCCCATAAGGTGAACTCACCTATAAAAAAAAAGTACATTAACACCTTGTTATCACCAAAATTCTATATTAGTCTGACTCTTCAGTTTTATTGATTTGGACATAAGCTGCGGGTGTGATCCTCCAAATATATAAAAAAAATTTTAAAAAAATAAGTATATTCATATCAGATACGTATTTGTATCTGACACTCGTCCCGTGTCCAAGCAACATAGCAAAAACCTATTCTCCTAAAATTCCAAGATCAAGGAAAGCTAATTCCAATGCATAATTTGCATTTCAAAATTTTATACTAATCCTTTTTTCCCTTATTTTTGCAATAATTGCCAAGAACAAATGGAGTAATGAACACTAAATTATTAGAATTATAGAAACAAGCAAAGTCCAAAATAATCCCCCCCAAAAAAAAGAACAAAAAATACATCTAAGCAAAGAACATCGGTTTTTGAATTACCCATTTTTATAATCCGAATTTGTTTTTATCAAACTTCCACCATAGATTCAACCAACAAAAGAAAGCATTTTTCTTTTTGGAAAAAAAAAGATCAAAATTTATCTCCAAATTATATCTTAAACTTTTCAAACTAAATTCAGCTTCTCAAACCAATCAAAATTCAAACTCCAAGCAGTAAAAAAAAAAAAAAATCAACACTCAAAAATCATAATAATAACAAAAATTTGCTTGGGACATACCCTGACAGTAAGTTTATGGGAATCAGGCAAAGTGTAACCTTCATTTGGATTGACAATGCTGTATTTGCCAACAGTCATTGCATTTGTCTTTATGTCTTCTGAAATGCATTTGGTCTCCCCAGAATCCAACTCAAACCTCATAGATTCCCCGATCTCTGTTCCCAACATTAATCCTAGGATTATCAGAACTAAACCCAGATTTAACCTTAACATTGTTGTCTTAGACAAAGAACAACGAATCCCAGAGTTCTTTTTTTTCCCTTTTTTTTTTTGTTTGAAATTTCCAAAGCTTAGGAAGAGATTTGTTTCTGTTAATGTTATCTTACAGTTTTTTTTTTTTTTACGTTAAAAGAATGTGATTTTTCAGAAACGAAAATATTAATTTAGGAGTATGACAGCCAATTAGATTCTTCCACGTAAGTAAATTAATGATACTAATACAAATGGTTAGAATTTCAATTGAAGTGAAATTTTATTTTTATACAATTGCTTTCTGTTCGTAATTCTACTTTGCTTGCACTTTTTGTTTTTATTTTTATTTATTGAATTATTATATAAAAAATTGTTTACAACAAGTAATTTATTCTTTAATACATGAAAATTGCATAGGAAATCAACAACATAAATAATATTTTAATTAATATTAAAAGGAGTTCATTTTCTGGACATCGATTTCCCAAGTAAAATAAAAAAATTTAATAAATATTTTAATATTTTTTTATTATTATACTCTACAATTTAAAAATTAAATTTTTTTTCTAATTTGAGTTATATATTTTTTAAAAAATTAGAGATTATAATATTCACGTCTAATAAATAAAATTATTAATTGACACCAAATTAATATTATTTTACATTTCGTATACGAACTTCGTTTATACGAAACTTTTATACGTGATGGAACAATTTATGCTCTTATCATATATTTTCTTCAAAGATCGAAATTTCGAATTTTAATGGTAACTTTCCGCTAACAGAGTTTTCCTCCCAAGTCTAGAAAGTTAAAATGAAGAATGTCTACACTATCATTATGCCAAAAGCCTATCGTCAAATTCGGACGTGGCTGTTGTGATGGCGATTGACTCAACTTTAGATTCGTTCTAGTGTTGATTTTTTTGTCCCTATTTGGATTGGGCATTGGTATATTTTTATCAATTTTATCTAATTTGTTTCGGATTAAATTAATATTTAATAATTAAAAATATTTTTATTAAAATTTAATTATAAAATATATAAATATTAATAAAAATAATATTTTTATTTTTTATTAATTATAAATAATATAAATTAAATAAATTTAAATTTAAATTAAAAAATTAAAAAAATTTTGAATCACGATCAAATTCTTAAATAAGTTACTTTAAAAAAAATACGAAGTCTTTTACAATTAGTTTCTCAAAAAAAAAAAATGACCAAAAAGCTTTCATGATAACTGAAAATCGGAAGTAACCGAAACAAGAATCAAATTACATTTGGTTGGTGAAATTTTCACTAAATCAACTACGAAAGACCTTCGAGAAGATTCATTTTACCAATTTAAGGAGCTATTTAAGGAGCTAATCAAGGAAGACTAGATTGAAAGTGTTACTTCTGTCTTCTTATACTTGGAACTTTGTTCTCACTGATTGCATGAAGATGGCCTAAAAAACTATCCATTGTGAAAATTTCAAACAACTTAAGTTAGATCCAACAATTTATTTATTTATGTCATATTTATATATTTTATAATATCATAATTATATTTAATATATTTTATATTTATATAAATTTTGATACATTAATAATTTATATTATAAAATTTTTATACTTATTATCTTATACATATCATATTTATTTAATCGTATATAAGATTATCATGTTTAAGTTTAATAGTATAGAAAATCCAATAAAACGCACTTTATTAAAACTTGCAACAATGTTAGCATCACGGAAATCTTGTGATCAAATAATTTGTTCAAATTTTGAGTGATTGGTATATAAATCTTAAACCAAGGCCAACGGATGATCGGGAACAACTTCAACACAAATTTTTAAAAGATTAATTACGTAAATGGCCTTTGTACTATATCACTCTTTTTAATGAATATCTAGGAAAAAAATTTTGGCTAGAATATGTATTTATACAATAATTTGTTCAACACATAGATACTATACAAATATTAATATGACATCTAATATCCAATTGATTATGACTTGTTACATTTTTAAAATAATATGAGAAGTTTGTCACATATTATAATCTTATTAGATTTTAAATACAACATTAGCTTATTTAATGACAACAGTGCCGAATAATTAAGTGTTTAAGTGCTTATTTAGATCAAAATTTATTTTTGAGTACATAATTAAAAAATATATATATTATAGAATCATTTATGTAAATTAATGCTCATATTGTTTCGCATGATTAAATATAAATAGCTATAGCCAACAACTTCTTAACTTAGATATTAAGAATGCGTTAGAATTGACATGTAACTTTAGGTTCGATCCCAAACATCTCTTTCTTATTTCGGATTAATCAAAAATCAACATTTCATTGATTCTCTATATAGGTGAAAAAATCTATATATTAACTGAAAAAATTTTTTTTGAATCCGTTAAATAATGAATCGATTTCGTTACATTATTCAAGATATTAAATCTAGAACTTTTGAAAAATGGACCACTTGAACACATTATGTAAAAATTTTTGTAAGGGGTAAAATCGGAAAGAACCAAAATTTTTCAGAAACTAATTTTCCAAATTATTTGACATAATTTGCGTTAGGTATATAGTTCTTCCAAATCATTTGACATAATTTGTTTGGACTTTAAATTAAAAATTAAAAAAAAATCAAAGTACAAACGAAAATATATCAGAATTAGTAATTTTCTCAAACGCGTCTCTAGCTGTATTCCACCGTGATTTATGATTCTGATTGATATATATATATATATATATTTCCAAAAAAATACATTGAAAAGAAATTGTTCATTTTTGTTGCCATGTAAAAGTGAATTTTATAAAGAAAGCAAGCCAAAGATCTCTCCTGTCATTATTACATCAAAGATAGCCATGATTTAAGGCCATCTGCTCAAAAAAGGAAAATTACATTAAAAATGGAAGTTAATGAAAGTAAATAATGTCAAAAGATTGATTAAAAAGGGTCGTTGATTTCATTATTAATTTCAATAATATGTACTACACTAATTCAGATTATGTAGGAGAAGTGGTCAATACGACATTAGTAAAAAGGAAGCAAGCAAGAAAGAAGATAATACATAGCTTGGGAAATTGGAATTCCTGTATTTGAACTTCAAGATCAGGACTCAAACTCATCAAAATCGCTTCAATTTTCTGTTTTTTTTTTATCTGCATTTTTGGGGGTTTTTTTTTTTTTTTTTGTTTTGAGTTTGTTTATGGTGGAAGAAGACGATGAAGTTTGGGAAAGAATTTGAAGCACAAATGGTGCAAGAATGGCAGGAAGCATACATGGATTACAGCAAACTGAAATCAATATTGAAAGATATCTTAAGGTTCAAACAAAAAAACAAAGCACCATTAACAATGGCGACAGCAACAACAAGAAAAGGATCGTTGAAAAGAAGGGCATCACTTTACAGGGCATTTAGTGGACTTTCAAACAGGTATAGATCAGGTTCTCAAAGGAAGAACAATGAAGATGAAGTTATATTAGTGAGTGCAGTTCAAGAAGGTGGGGTTGAAGGTGATTACCAGACAATGTTCCTCATGTCAGGTGAAGAAGGTGGTGAGTTTGAACTGGTTTTTTTCAGGAGACTTGATGATGAATTTAATAAGGTTATTAGGTTTTACAAGAAGAAAGTTACAGAAGTAATGAAGGAGGCTGATGAGCTGACTAACCAAATGAATGCCTTGATTGCTCTTAGAATTAAAGTTGATAATCCAGTTGTTGGTGGAACTGATATGGTAAATCTTGCTGCAAGTGGGATTTCTTCTAATTCTTCTTCAGTTGGTCATTCCATCAAGGGTGGAAGGCAAGGTAAAAGAAGAACCTGAACGTGGGTTTTCTGAATTAATTGAAGAAATCCAATATTCTTTGTTAAAAAAAATTGGGTTTCTTCTAATTTGATCTGAAAGTTTCAATGTATTCAAGTTTCGTGAAGTTTTCAATCTGTTTCTTTATGTGTAGGATGGACAAAGATGGATGTTATCCGAGAAGTTGAGATGAACAGTGAAGGAATTTCAGAAGAAGAAAATAAGGAAGAAGATGAGGATAGACTCAAGGGAGGGGAAGCAAATAATAAAATTCAGAGCTTTAGACCAGCTCCATTAGAGGTCTTGGATCATGTAAAGATTAATGTTGCGCTTGAAACTCCCATAGCAACACTCAGAAGTGTCATCAAAAGTTCAAAATCAGATTTGCAATTTAGCAGGCAAGACTTGAGGATTGCAGAAGAAAAAATCACTCAGGCTTTTGTTGAATTTTACAGAAAACTTAGACTTTTGAAAAGCTACTGGTAAACCATAGCCTTTCTCCTTTAGAAACTATGAGCAAATGAAAAATTTTTTTCCTGGGTTTTTTATAGTTTGATCATGTCTTTATTTTGATTTTTCAGCTTCCTTAATCAATTGGCATTTTCCAAGATCATGAAGAAATACGACAAGGTCTGTTCTTGCCACTTTCTGTCATAATCAATTAAACTTTTGACATGGATCTTAGGCTTGTATTTGTACTGATTCATACTAATGCAGATCACATCCCGGAATGCATCGAAAGCTTACTTGCATATGGTGGACAAATCCTATCTTGGCAGCTCTGATGAGGTTAGAAAATAGCTAATAGAACTCTGTTTAGCCAGTTGGATGAATCCATGGTGCTCTAACTCTTGATTTTTCTCTAAGTATCTATGTCCGACACATATCTAGATGTGAATATAGGGATATGATCCTCCAAATACATGGAAAAACTTAGAATAGATACCTTTATCTGATACTTACGCTTAAATCCAAGTAATATAGGAATGAATTCGCCTTTGTCCCTAACTTTGCTCTATTCCTTAATCCTTACCTACTTTTGTCTGGACAGGTTACTAAGCTTATGGAAAGGGTGGAAGATACGTATGTTAAACACTTTGCTAATGGAAATCACAGAAAAGGAATGAAAACCCTGAGACCACAAGCTAAAAAAGAAAGACATAGAATTACATTTCTCTATGGTAAAGATTTATGTCATTTCAAAACATCTTTTTAGAACAAATTCTTTATAATGTTATTGTAGTAGTGTTTTTAGGTCACCATAAAATCATTCTTGAAAATTAACACTCACCTATAGCTAATATCTTACGGATTATATTAACTGTTTTCTTTGGCTGAAGGGAATATCAGTTTATTAAACTTTCTTTAATTCTAAGTCGCTCTTACTCTTTATTTTTCTTTAACTACATGTGTCCAGCATCCATATCCTATGCATATCCGGACATGTGTCTAAGGATATGATCCTCCAAGGACCCTACAAATACTCTGAAAATCTTAGAAAAATTGAACATACATGTACCAGATACGTAACTGTCTTCGACACTTGCGCCCGAATCTATTTGACATAAATTTAAATATCTCTTTGTCTGCAGAAAAAGGTTTCTTACAGCTTTTGCATCTGCATCCCAATTCCATTCTCATTTAATGACAAATTTTCTTCCCTTGTAGGCTTCTTCTCCGGTTGCTCCATCGCACTTATAGTGGCAATTATTGTGAATATACATGCTAGAGATCTTCTCAAGAGTCAAGGACGAGATCAATACATGGCCAACATATTTCCACTTTACAGGTAAAAGTCGCTCAAATGTAAATTTCCTTTACCATACTTGATTCTTAGCAATTTACTTGCTTTTAACAATCTCTCTTTTTTTTTTTTTTTTTTGTGAAGTTAAATGTTCACTGGTTTTACCCCATGATTCTGGAACTAAAAAACTCCCTAGTGAATTTTGTTGATTATTTTAATGATTCTGCTTCATATTTTTGCAGCCTGTTTGGTTACATTGTCCTGCACATGCTTATGTACTCGGGAAATATATTCTTTTGGAAGCGTTATCGAGTCAACTATCCATTTATCTTTGGTTTCAAGCAAGGAACGGAGTTGGGATATCGAGAAGTACTTCTTCTTAGTAGTGGTCTTTCTCTGCTTGCGTTAGCTGGAGTCATTTCACATATGGATATGGAGATTGATCCGAGAACAAAAAGCTTCAGAACTTTAACTGAACTAATCCCCTTGTTCCTTCTCATTGTAATTTTCTCATTGAAATACTATTTCAAGATGAACTTCTGATTGAAAAAAAAGAAAAAAAAAAAAACAATTTGCCTGACATGCTCACTGGTTGCAGGTTGTGCTTTCGATAACATTCTGCCCTTTCAATATCATATATCGTTCGAGTCGTTTCTTTCTTATCCAATGTGCATTTCACTGTGTTTGTGCACCTCTGTACAAGGTCTCTCTCGCAGATTTCTTCTTGGCAGACCAACTTACTAGCCAGGTTTGATATTCAGGCTAACGACCTATAAACACGATTGTAACTTCAACCTAATTTGTTTTTTGATCAAAATTCATTGACACTTTCATTCCAGGTTCAAGCATTTCGAAGTTTGGAGTTCTACATTTGCTACTATGGTTGGGGAAACTTTAGAGAAAGATCAAACACCTGTGAGGAAAGTGAAGTTTATAAAGTGCTTAACGTAGTTGTAGCGATTATTCCTTATTGGATCCGTTTCGTCCAGGTAAATTAGTCACAATTCACATACCTTATGCGGCAATGAAACTTTTCTTTCATCATATTAACTATTTCTGGATTTTCTTTAGTGCCTTAGACGTTTGTTCGAAGAAAAAGATGCAGCACATGGAGTTAATGGTCTAAAATACTTCTCAACGGTCGCTGCAGTCGCCATTAGGACGATTTATCAGTTCCAGGAGCAGAAAACTACAACTTGGCTGGTCTTGGCAGCAGCAACATCCGGTGTTGCAACAATAGTTAGTACATATTGGGACATTGTCAAAGATTGGGGTCTTCTTAGTAGGAATTCAAGTAACCCTTGGCTGAGAGACAAGCTTATTCTGCCACACAAAGGAGTTTATTATGTAGCCATGGTAAGAGTTCATGCCACTAATTTTGCCTGTTATGATCCATACCTTGTTTTTTTTGGATGGTGTTGGGAATTGTTTGGGTGTCAACGTTTTAGAAAGAATTGAATTTCCTTGATTATTGGAGTAAATTCCTAACTAAAAATGACTTAGTCCAGTTGGTTTATGCAATATAAAGTTTAAATTCCAGCATCTCTAATCTCTTCGTCTATCACTAGGCTTACCCATCAAATTTCGACCTGACACAACCCTGTGGGTGCGGGGTTTTTTAAAATCAGGCGATTTTAGATAAAATTTGCCCAACCCAGTATATTTACTAGAATACCCATTTTTCTAACTTTATTTATATATTTAATTAGATTACTTTATTTTTACTAGAATTTATCATAAGTATTTAGTTTAGTTGGTAGATGTTTTGGAATGGAGCTTAAGGTTCGAGGTGGGACGGTTCAAGAGTCAGCAGGATTTCTTTATTTCGAGATGGGTTCTGGTGCTAGAACTCAATTTAATTCTGGGTTTAGACCAGTTATCGAGTGGAGATATTTAAACTTCTGGTCTGAGCCGGTCCCTTCCCAACCCATTGCTATCCCTAACTCTGATCTCCTTTGTACCAAATAATAATAACAATAATATGGGTGTAAAATTGCAGGTGTTGAACTGTGTATTAAGACTTGCGTGGATGCAGCAAGTGTTAGGCATACAAACTGTGCCTTTCCTGCATAAGACAGCCTTGACTGCAGTAGTTGCTGGCTTGGAGATCATTCGCCGTGGCATTTGGAATTTCTTCAGGTATTTTCCTAACTCTGATAGTTTATCAGTTCTCTCATACTATATTCTATAAGAGTTCATAGATCAAATCAGACCAGCCGAAAAGCTCACTGTTGAAATATTAAAAAATTATTTTTATATTAATATGTATAATTAAATTTAATAAATTTTTTTATTATTTAAATAGTAGTCGAGATTGGTTCAAACTAAACCGTGTTACAAAATCTCTTGTCCAAACCTGACACATGAGCAGGTCTTTTATATTTAAAAAAAAATGAACAGATTAGAAAATTAGGTAAATAGTAGGACTTTCTGGAAGTCTAAACAAAGAAATATAGCTTAG
>JBBYHO010000021.1:1750321-1767671 GCA_038382025.1 Adansonia gregorii
TATATATATATAAATTTAAAATATTTAAACTTTGATAAACTTAAAATGATATATCAAAATATACTAATATCTGTATATATATTTTTATTTTTATTTAACTACTTTGATCAACACCGTTCAATTCTGAATCCTAAGTGATGAAAATATTATTCTTTTGCTGCAAAGTTGAAGCCTTTTTTTCCGGTCTAATTAAGTCATCTTGATTAGCTGGATCTTTTTGCTGCTTTTTTCTTATTTAAACAAAAACGTTTTACATATTGCTTCGGTAAGCTCTGCCTTTGTATTGGAAAGAGAAATCAAAACCATCAAAGCGTAAAAACTCGAGATAAAATTTAATTAATTTAAATAATTATTTTTAAAAATAATATTTAATAAATTTAAATTTTATAATATAAATTTTAATATTTATCATTTTTTATCTCTAGGCTCTTTCTTAAAGTTTTTAATAAATTTATTTATCGATTAAGTTACTTATATGATCGAATAAACTTGACTCATAATAATCATGCCTTGAATAAAATTTTTATAAATTTAAACAGACTGATTTTTTATTTAAATAATAAAATATATTTTTATTTAAATTTAATTATAAAATTATATAAATATTAATATAAAAATATTTTAATATTATTTTAATAATAAAATAATATAAATATTATATTTCTATTTAAATTTAATATTAAAATTATATAAATACTTTATATTTGTAAATTTTTATAAATTTAAACAGACTAAATTATAATTTTAATAATCTAATAATTAAATTTAAATCTAATCAAATTTAATATAATTCGAATTTATAAAAAAATTTTAAAAATTCAGTTTGCCTAGTTTTTAGTCGAGGCAAGCTTTGTACAGAAAAAAAGTTAACAATAAAAAAGATAAAAGATTGTTTCAGTGATGCATGAAAGATTATGGTCGAACTTTGCCCATAAACAAAGTACAGCACTAAATTTTTGATGTAGGACATGCTATTATTAATCTGATTTCCCTACGTCATTGCTCCAGTAGTCCTAAAGAAAATTAGCTGTAAATTTATGTATAATAATTTATGTATTTATATTATAATTTTATTTAAAATATTTTATATTTAAATAAATTTTAATATATTAATAATTTATATTTATAAATTTTAATAATATATTTATATTATAATATATATTAATTATTTTATATATTTTATATTCATTTAGTCATATTTAAAATTATCATATGTACCTAAAACACTGACACCTCTTGCTTTACAAGCTTTTTAGTTTTTATCATTTCCGTCACTGGAATAACTTAAGACACACGGCCAATTAAGACACCCGCCTATTCGGTTTCGTTAAGGCAGATAGGTCGGGTTTGCAAAATAATCCAAACCGATCATGTATCCACAAGATCCGATTTTATTCAGATAGTTCTTTATTTTTTAAAATTTTTGAAAATTAAATTTTGAAATAAGTTAGTTCCTCTATTAGAAGTCTCGAGTTTGGATAAAAACGATCTTAGATAAAACACACCCCCCTCAGCCTCAAATTTTATAACTACTCTTTTTATATATTTTAATCGTAATTAATTTTTAAAAAATTTTATTACGTGTATTTACTTTAATATAATACAAATTAACACAATAAAAAACACAAAAGTAACTATTCAAGCTGCGTATGTCAAGATCAGAGGAAACCTGTACATCCCGGGGTTGCCATCGAGAAGCTAAAATCTTAATTAATATCAAATTCAGAACAAATGAGCGTAAACGCTAATTTCATACTGTTGTTGCCGGGGCAAGGTACAACACCCCGCATCCCACTGGCAACACTAAATTTCACCACAGCCTGCCGCATCACCCTTTTTACTCGACCTATAAATATTAAACTATATATTATTTTTATTATTTTATGCATATCACATTTGTATAATTATATTTAATATTATCGGATATAGTTTTCATCATGATTTTGTGCCGACTATTGTCCGAAACTTCAGAAGAATGAGTTAGAATTCAAAATGCGCAAAAACCCACGTGCTCTAAACTAACTGAACCATGTACTTTCCATTCAACTAGACCAATTAAGCAAGGAGCAAAGAGATTTATACACCCAACCAAGAGCTTTAACTTAATTAATTTATTTAATTATCTTTGACAAGTGACATCCAAAAAGTCAACAATTTAAATCTAAACCCCTAAAATCTTTTCTTATCTTCAAACTACAGCCTTGTAAAAAAAAAAAAACATTAATAGAACAGGTCAAAACAATGTGGTAGAAAAAAAAAAGCATTGAATCAACTATAGAAGTGCAGCAGCTAGCTTAGTTTAATAATTTTCCTTGTCCCCCCAATGATTCCAACCAGTCGGGTAAATCCAACTTGATTTACTTCGTTACCCTGACTGACAATTTTAAATATAATTATACGAATATGACATGTATAAAAAAATTAAAACACGACATAAATACATTCTTAAACCTAAAAAATACGAATTATTAATGTATCAAAACTTATATAAATATAAAATACCTTAAACACTATTATGCGACAATAAGATACATGAACATGACATGAATATACCAATTTGTCAGTTCCAACCATTTTTTAACATGGGGTCAAATAATTAAGACTGGGTTTGATATTAGCAATCTAGCAAGAGATTTAAGGTAAAAATTGAATAATATGGTGATAGCAACAATAAGAGTCTAGATTAAACAACTTCATCAAACTTGTTATGTACAAAGCAGATTATTAAAACACAGTGCAAACTACAGCCACACCAAAGGTTTTACGCACCTCAGCATTTAGCATAAGTATATGCGTGCTCCTACTCAGCCGGTTCGAACGAATCCCTCTTCCCCGAAATTAACAATAAACATAAAAAAGATTTTATATACACAATACTCAAATTCTTCAACTCTCTGGCATAGCACGTACGTGCCAAGAAAAAAAAAATAGATCAGTTTTTACAAGGATATTCAGAACCTGCCACCAAATCAATAGCTCATATAACATTCTATGCAGAGTCCAACTATATTGGCAAAATAATACACAAAATACTATTAGGGAGATTAAGCAATCAATTCCAAGTGTGTTTCAAACAACTCAATTAGCTCCTTCATTCTCTTAAGTTACAAGCAACCATTAAAAAAAAAAAAAAAAACAAAACAAAACAAAAAAGGAAAAAAAAGAAGGCTTTCTTACCTTTCATTTGAGGTCTTTGTGCAGGACAAAATTCGAGAACCTAAACCACTGACACATAAAATCCATTCGCAGCATTGTACATCTAGCTTTATAGCTGCCTAAACTAACATTTTTTTCTTAAAACAATGCAACATGCATCTATGTTGCTCCGACTTTTCATTTTTCTTTAAATACCTCTGTCCAACATCTGTGTCAGATACATTTTCGGACATAAATATGAAGACACGACCCTCAAAATACACGGAAAAGATTAAAACAATTCAACATATCTGTGTAAAATATACAGCTGTATCCACACACCTAAGTCCAACTAACATAGACATGCATATGTCACCGAAAAACACTGTTGAGGAGTGAAACCCTAAAGATGGATGACTAGATGCCATATTACAACCATTCTATGCAACATTAACACTGTTCGGCAGGGAATGAAAATAGAGAGAAGGAAAAAGGAGAGAAAAAAAGGGGGAAGGAAAGTAATTTTTCCAACTTGAAAGGGATTAGATTGGAGGGAAGGAAACTCATATTTCCCTCTTACCAAAAAGGGAAGCAAAGAAAAACTATGTTCTTTCCACCCCTTTCCTTCCTTTTTCCCTACTGCCAAACATAGTTTAAGATAGTGTGTACTACCAGCAATTCAACAGTATTATTCATAATTTATATTACATGCTCGAAGGAAATAATATTTGCTCCGACGCTTCATTTTTCTTGAAATACCCGTTTAACATCTGTATCCAACACATATTTGGACATAGGTATAGGGATATGACCCTCTAAATACATGGAAAAACTTTAAAAAAAAAAATTAAACATATGCATGTTGAATACATACCTGAATCCAATACTCACACTCAAGTCCGATTAACATTAACTGGCAGTCCGTTTCTTTCAGGTGATCAATTCAAGCTGAGGAAAACTGGAAAACAATTGGTATTACTTTTTTTCTGAGTGAACATGTTTTCAAGAAGCTATCCCTCCATAAATTTAAGTGGATACCAATGGATTTCTTAATTAAGGGACGTTACAAAGATTCAAGGACCATTTAGCTCTTTTAGATGCTATCAAAATATAATAAAATTGACCGCATTCCAGATTATATGTCTCCAGCACTACTTTTTAGGGTAAACTAGGTAAGCTGAGGATAAGATACAATCATAAATTGAGACAATCAGCGAACTAAGAAAATGCAGAAGAAAAATGTCAGAAAATAAACCCAGCATTCAGTACAACTGCCAGTAGATGGAAGAAGGTACAAGATTTTAGAATCTCTAAACAAATGCAAACTAGAAAGCAAAAAAGACAACAAAATAAGGAAATAAAAGGCAGCAACAAGCATGCTGGCTAGCTAGGTTCTCAGGGAGCACATATAATAAAGCTTGGTATTTTTGGTGTCATGGACATGGCAAATTTCAAAGAGAATAAAAAGATCTCCACATATATATTGGTCCTTCTAGGTAGTAGCATCAGGGTGGGCCAAGAGTATGTCAAACCCTGGTTCATCTGGTCTTCTGGTTTTAGGCTGGCTTCATCAAAGGCAGTAGGCTGGCTTCAGGCTTCATAAATCTCAGCTGTTTTAATGGTAACGGAAAGGCAAAAAAGGGAAAACAAGAGCATCAGATCCCTAAATAGGGATATTGGATAGGCTATGTTATCAAACTGTCGTACACTATTATTTACTGGACCAAATCAGAGAATTGGCAATTATAACGATAGACATAAGAATACAAAAAAAGAAAAATAGGGTCTATCTGCACGTACCAATCACCAAATTTTAGTAACCATAGTTTTAGCGCCGGGAAACAGGGTTATGGCTTGATAACCTGGTAAGAAAAATTAATAATGAATATTGAAGAATCCGAAGAGAGTAAGCATATACTCACCTAACGGAAACTAAAAGACTCGAAGACATGATTGGGAAAGAATAAAATGTAGACAAGCCTTGTAACCTTGAAGAAAACTTTCTGTTATGTAGTTCAAATATTTAAATATAATGATTATAATAATGCAATCGCTTACTCAGCTCAAAGCATCGTTCCTGCATTCAACGAAATTCATGACAGTAATATGAACAAAAACAAAAATGTTTCCAGAAAAGAAATTATTCTCACCCAGAAAGACCTCCACGTCCGGTAGAATAACCTCCATAAGCTCCGTAAGCACTACTACTACCACCAACCTGCAATAATATGAAGAATCATAATCATTCATTATCACCAAGAGAGAGAACAAAAGAGTTGAGACATGTAAACAAAACAAGAAGACTAAAACATTAAAGCAGCCTTTGATCTTTATAACTCCACCTAGACAAGCTCCTATATTTTTATTATACCTAAATAAGCCCTTGCTCTTTGATTTGTACCCAGATAAGCCTTTATTTCAAATAAAAGACTGATTTATGTTAAGAGCTTATCTAGGTATAAATTCAAGGTTAAGGGCTTATTCGGGCGCCAATTAATGGTTAAGAGCTTAATTGGTTGCCAATAAAAGATTAGCGGCCTACTTGAGCGCGATAAAAGTTTAAGGGCTTATCTAAATAAAGTGATGAAAGTGTTCAGCATTTTTTAAATTATTTTAGCCAAACAAGAATAATAGAAGTGAACAACGTTCTAAGGCACTAGACAAATGGCATAACAAAGTCAAACAAATTAAATTTTTTACTCTTCACCTGCATAAGGTAACTGTAAAACAGTAAAAGTTGTCAAAAGAAATACCTGGGCACCACCATAACTCCCGTAGCTGTCACTAGCAGCTAAATCACTGGAGCCATAACCACCAGAATAAGTATGCAAACGTCCATGCCTCTTGCCCTCTCTACTTTCATAACTCCAACTGTCTGTTCCCTCAGTTGGCACAGGAAGATACGGCAAAACTGGCACCAATGCAGAAACAGCACCTTCCCTATCAAAAAAATTTGCTCTTAACCGCGTTGTTATTTGTACGAGGGCATCCTTTGCAACATCAAGGTCTCCAGAAATCTGATAATTAAAAAAAAAAAATCAATGACGTTCACTTTCTGTTTGTACTAATTAAACAACTCTGAACCAACAAATACAAAGAAATGATTAAGAAAATCCAATATTAATGGTGCTCCACCTGGACCATCTCATCATCTTCAGATGCAATTTTTGGAAGGTTTTCCTTTGACAAGATACGGATATTAGCTTTCGTAATCCTTCTCATCTCAGTTACAATAGCTCCTCCTTTACCAATAAGGCAGCCAATACGTGAGGTTGGCACAAGTAAGCGGGTTGTGAACGATATAATTCCAGAGTCCCTTTCAACCTTCTCACTGCATCTAGGTTGCAATCGTGCAGCAGCTTCAATTGTAGGTGAATATGTATCCTCAAAGAACTAATACAGCACAAAATTTGAAACACCATCAAGTCTAGCACAAGGCAGAGCACAAGTACTTCTACAAGATTATATAACATTAGCAAATTAAAAGCTGACCTCCTTAGCCGATATAGTTATTAAGCAATCATCTCCGTCAGTAGCTGAGCTATCAACTTTGATGACTGCACCTGATTCCTGCCTGATCTGGTTGATTATGGCACCACCTTTGCCAATCACACCACCAATGTTAGCAGTTGGACAGACCAAACGAAGAGAAAATTCTTTTGACGACAACTGATCCCTTGGAGCTGAGTACACGGAGCGTGGCCATTCTCCAGTGTCACCTTTGTATCGTCCATAGGGACCCACCAATGGAGCTATTCCTAGGAACTGGGCACCACTAGCTGGACCCAGCAGTGCACCACCAGCAGGATACGCATTTGACATGGCAGAAGCAAGCAAATGCTGAGATCGTGAAGGATTCTCATGAAGGCAAGATGCAATTAGCTGCAGAGCCTTTTTCACAACTGCAGCTTCCCCAGATATCTAAAGCCAAAAGTAAATTAAATACAAGCAAGCCAACCATCTGAGAACATAATAAAATGTAAAAAAAAAAAAGCACTATAAATGTAAGAGGTACCAAATAAAAGAAAGTGAAGGTTTCAGGGAAAAAAATAGAACAACATTATAACATACTAGACACATGCCAAAAATAGAGGCAAAAGACTTTGAGTGTTTTCATAAATTGAGGAAACCGAGGATGAAAATTAATTGCTAAATATTGTTGACTCCAGCAGTGAAAAAACAACAAAATCTTTGCTGAAAATGTTGATCCTAACCACAAGAAAAACACCTTGCCAGTGCTTTCAATAAATTAAAACTCTTCTAAGCGCAAGTCTTTCCCATATCAATGCACAGCCCAAACTAGGTTTTAGAGAGAAAGGATTGTGAAATGGATCAGCAAAATCTAAAAATACAACCACAACTCTCAAATATTCAAATTACCTGTACAAGTTCATCTGTAGCCAACGCACAAGAAGGTAAATCATCCTTAAGAATGCGAATCTGAGCACCAGTTTCACTACGTATGTTCTGAACAATCTGTCCACCCTTTCCTATAACACATCCAATCTGATCAGAAGATACAAGAAGCCGAGCAGTAATTTGGGGGCCTTCAGAATCTTCATCACTGTGCAAATCTTCTGCAACAACTTTGTCATGCACCCTGAATAGGGCATCTTGAGCAGGAGAAACAAAATTGTCACTATCTTCGAGGGCATTTGTCTCATCTCTAGAGCTGTAGATAGTAACCACACGCTCATCGGAACCAGGAACTGTCTCCCCAATTCTAATCTTTGATTTAGTGTCTGCTCTTAATTGCTTAACAATCTCCCCACCCCTTCCAATAATGCTTCCTATCTTTCTTACAGGGCACAAATACCGATATACAGTATCTTCTGAAGCAATAACAAATTGTTCCCTGTCATCACCTGCATTTCTCCTCTTATTTGATCCATTCTCAGAATAGTCAGACTGCGAATGAGCCCGCTTCCCATAGCTATTCCTCTGACCAGCCATTATTATCGGCAAAATAAATACCTGTTTCCAAGTCAACTGTAAAACATTTCAAATACTTACTAACTGAACCAATCTCGAGGACCAAACCAATAAAAATGTAAAGCACCAGCACAAAGCTCATCAATAGAACAAATTGATAAGTGGCATATCTTCATTTTTCAACCATCAAAGCATAATTGAGATAACATTAAATCTCCAATAGATTGTTGGTTTTACTATTTACTTCTTTCTTATATAAACAAAAAGAAAACAAGGTGTTTAGATACAGAAACAAATTACTTTTATACAAAATATATATATATATATGTTGGAATCGACACAGATTAAAATGATTTGTTCATTTTTAGTCAAATAAGATCTTACTTCTTTTTAGTAATTTCTCAAGAAAGTGAAAAGCAAATAGCAAAAACTATCACTAAGAAAATTGAAAAGAAAAAAAATTACATAAAATCCTTAGCACTCCATAGCTCAGCATTTAAACTAGGAAAATTCAAAGATAAACTAATAAAAGCATGTCAACAACTTTGACCCATAAATTTATCTTCCTTTAGAAATTAAAATCCCACTTCAAATCACCCACGAATATTAATACAACAGATAATTTAGAGAAACTAAGTATTAGAAGGATTCAATCACGTAAACAATAAAAATTTCAAATCAAACCCACAAATTTAAACAGCATGCATATAAATAATCTCTAAAAATTAACAAAACTCGATTTCGGATTCAATAAATAAACTATAATTTCTCTCATCTACCACAATAAAATTAAAAAAAAAATGATCCATAATTTCACCCAAAACAATTTATTTCAAGAGATAATAGACAGCAGTAGAAAACGTAATCTGATCAAAAGAGAGTCTTGAAGTAAAAAAAAAAAAAAAGAATTAGAGAAGAACAATTAGAGGGGAAATAATGGACAAATAATAATGGGATTTTACCTGAAAATTGAAATTGATTCTCAAACAGTAAACGATGAGCGTTTAGATAAAGGAGAAAAAAACGAAAGAGAATTCGTTTTGCTGAGGCCTTCTCGATTTTTGATTTCTAGGGTTTTGTTTGACCGGTCCAGCTTTTGTATTCTTTCATTATATATTTATCTTCTTTCATACGTGTTTTTTACGAGGTTTTTATGGTAATTAGAGGAACATAGGCGAATTTTACTATTAAAAATTTATATTAATATTTTTTAATTAAATTTAAATAAAAATATTTTTTATTAATTAAATAATATTATATTAATTTTTAATTTTAATTTTACGTCACATTTCAATTAATTTCATATTTTATATAATTTATAATAATAATAATTCAATTTTAATTTTAAATTTATTTACTTAAAGAATTAAACTATGTATTAATATAAATATTATGTTTAAAACTTTAATGGAAATTTTAAAATTTTTATTAAAATTTATATTTTATAATTAAATTTTTTATTAATATTTATATACTTTCATAATTAAATTTAAATAAAAATATTTTTATCGATTAAATAGTGTTATATCGTATTTTTTATTTTCTTATTTTATGTTTATTTTATATTTTAATTCATTTCATATTTTACATAACTTATCATATTAATTTAATTTTAACTCTAAATTCATTTAATAAAACGTAACTACAGACATATCCTAATATAACTTATTTTACTCATAAATAAATATGACAATTTATGTATTCATGTATTTTATCATTTTATAATCATATTTAAAATATTTTATAATGTGTATTATTTTGATATCTTAATAATTCATTTTCTATATACTTGTATCATGTAGTGTCATACATTCAACAGTTTATTCGTGTTATATTAACATCATATTGTATAAAATTATCGTGTTTCCTAATAAAACATATTTTTTCTTAGATCAATTGTATCGTTACATAACGGCTTAATACAAAAAATAGCACTTGACCTATACATTTTTTTTTACTTTGGTACTTTATAAATTATTGTTTCAAGTTTGATATTTACGCTATAATTTCGTCAACTAATTTGATACTTCACTTTAATTTCGTTAATTAATAATTATGTAAATTAATTATATTAGTAATCCATGATGTATATACTTATGTCAATGACATATGATAAAATCTTATTAGTAAAAAAAATAAAAAAATTTATTTTTTTTAATAATATTAAAATTTAAGTACAAAATTAATAATTAAATTATAATGCAAGTATCGAATTAAGAATAAAAATTTATAAAATATCGAAAAAAAAACACTATGCTTCAAAACTACTTTTTTTGTTTAAGCCGTACATAAAAAGAAACACAAATATTCTTCTAACACAAAAAGGGTAAATCAGTAAATGCAAGACCACATACCCTCACGTCTATATTCCGTCCACCATCAAATCATTTATCGAAAGAAAAACCCTCAAAAAACTGACAGAACCAAATCTCTCCGTCTCTCAAGAACATTAAAAATTTTCTCGAGAAAATTCCCGTAATTTTTCTATCAAAACAAATACCCCCTTCCTTTTCGGAAAACCTTGGATGTCAACATCAAGCCAACCCCAGTTCCGTTATACCCAGACGCCATCGAAGGTCCTGCATCTCCGTAATCTCCCATGGGAGTGTACGGAGGAGGAACTCGTCGAGCTTTGTAAACCCTTTGGGAAGATCGTTAACACCAAGTGCAATGTTGGCGCCAATCGAAACCAAGCTTTTGTTGAATTTGTAAACTGCTAAATCCATCAAAACTTTTTTTTGTTTTTGTTTTATAGATTGCTTTGTGTTACCCCCCCCCCAAAACGATCTTTTTGCGTTAGTTTAAGGTTAATTAGCTACTGATTGTTTGCTTTTTGGGTTTTTTAGTCTAAATTTCAATGTGTATCTGAAAATTGTAGAATTTTGAGTTATTTTTTGTGAGATTTGTTTTCTTTGTTTGGCATGGTAAAAAATCTGATTTTATGTTTGCTGATTTAGTTCTTTTGCTATGTAAATTTGATGCGTTAATTGCAGAAGTGAAAGGTTTTATTTACCTTTTTTTCCTTTTGTGGTGGATTGGGGTGGGGGGAACCGATGATTTGTTTCACCATGTTGGATTAAGGAAGCTTAACCTATCGCCAGTTGGATTTTGATTTTTTCGTTTGATGACTGATGGTTTTATTGTGATCGGTGAAGGGTAATTAGTGATGGGCATATGTTAAAATTTGAATTTTTTGCTTCTGTTCTTGTTTTGTTAGTTTAAATTCTGGTGGATTCATTTCAAATAGTGAAATTTAGATAATATTTAAAAGGTGAGCAGTGATAGTTTTCTGCTAATAGATGGTGTTACTTTTATTTGCAGGTAGACTTAAATCAGGCTATTTCGATGGTTTCATACTATGCTTCATCATCGGAGCCTGCACAGATTCGTGGAAAAACTGTGTATATTCAATATTCAAACAGACATGAAATCGTCAACAACAAGAGTCCTGGAGATACCCCAGGAAATGTGTTGCTGGTTACCATTGAGGGTGTCGAAGCTAATGACGTTACCATCGAGACAATTCACTTGGTAAGTGCTTATTACCGGCCTATGCATTTCTTCAAATTATCAATTGTTTTAACAGATTCTCTTTTACATTGGTGCTAAAAGAATAGGTAGTCTAAGATGTTAAAGCCTCTTTATCCTTAGTATGCTCCAGAATAAGGAGCTTATTTGTTTGATTAAATGAATATATCTTGTATTTCTCCTCCTTAAAGTGGCCTACTTTAGTTGCTTCCCAAACTTGTGGACTTTTGTTCTAAATGAGTATACTTGTTAAGGAATTGCCGTCTACTAAATAGAGAGTGGAAGAATATCACCCATTCAACAGAGATTGATTGAAAAGTCAATCTTATTAGGTATAGACCTCTGACGTTAAATGTAACGTGAAAGTATAACTTTTATCTAGCCTTTGTTATTTCTTATACAGCTGTTGAGTGATATTTGGTGTTCTTAAACCCTTGTTTTTAAGAGTATGGTTTTCAATTAGAGATTACGGGGCCATTTCTTATAGATCTGAAATGAATTAAACTGTTATTTTTTCTTGTTCTTTTACATAAATAGAGGTAGCAGTATTTGATTGAAATCAGTTGAATTACAGATGGTTGTGCCCCTTATTTAGATTCCTTTGTTGGAGACAGTTTGGAAATATTGTCATGTACGTCATACTCCTTTCTAAGGTCTGTCTTAAGGCATGTATGCACAGGTGTCATTCTGCACTTATTTCTCATCCATTTGAATTTGCTAACAAAGATTTTGCCCATTATACCAATGCTTGCGATGGTTTCTAATTTTCATTTTTATTTATACGTTTGATAACTGATTGTTTCTGATTTAATATTGTTTCAGGTATTTTCTGCATTTGGTTTTGTGCACAAAATTGCTACTTTTGAAAAGGCTGCTGGATTCCAGGTGAGATGTTAAAGGTGCATTTGCATTTTTGGATCTTTGGAGATTGCATGTCTTTCAATATCATGCTCATTTTTTTGACAAATGTTGGTAGGCATTAATCCAATTCACTGATGCTGAAACTGCATCTTCAGCGAGGAATGCCTTGGATGGGAGAAGTATTCCTAGGTATGTACTGCTTCCTTGCCTTGTCCGCCTCCTTTCACACATGGACTTCTCTATTCATAAGTGACATGCACGCTCATCTTTCTGATCTCTCTAGGATCTCTTAATTCTCTTCTTCATAGTGATTATGCATATATATTTTGGGAATTGCACAACAATGTGACTGTGTTGTAATGTTTTATCATGGTATTTTGAATCTAGGTACTTGCTTCCAGATCATGTTACTTCTTGTCACCTGCGAATCTCTTATTCTGCACACACTGATCTCAATATCAAGTTTCAGTCTCATCGGAGCAGGTAAATTTGGACCCACGAATATCAAGTTATTTGTGAAATCAATATTTGGTCTTGTTCATTTCTGAAATCTTAAGTAATGTACCTGCTATATACTTACTTTGGCATCTGATTTTTTGCTAATTAATGTGTGCTTTTTGTCATCTAGGGTGTTAGTGAGGCGTGGTAATGAGCACATGGATGTGTTGTCATGGCCGCTTAGTAATTTTCTTAATCTTTTGAACATAGTTCCATGCGTATGCAAATCTCAGTATATTTGCAGTTGTTTATATGTTAATTGTGGAATTACCACTTTGGTGGTACCATGGGGGGGCCACACCTAATTGACTGGAAAATTGGAGCATATCCTCTGCCATGGTAGTACGGTGATATTAATCTGATTTTAGGTTTGAATATTGCTTTTAAGCTTGTTTAGCGTTCACCGTTGGGAACTTTGTATTTGGAGTAAATACTTCCACTGATTGTTTTGTGCATCCAATATGTAAATCTCGTATTTGCTTGATCTTGTATATCCATTTGCATCAGCATCTCTTTGTTACCCTTGCATGACTTCTATCCTGAATAAGTGCAAATTTCTATTTGACATTGGGCTAGGCGTTTGCACTTTATGTATAATGATTTTATTAGACATTCTGATTTTGTTTCCACATTTATGTAGGGACTATACCAATCCATACCTTCCTGTCAATCCAACTGCGATGGAGGGACTTATGCAGGTAGCCTTTTCATTTCCAAACATTTGACCTAATTCTTTTGAAGTGGGTGTCACTAATATGTTGTAATCTCCAGCCTGTAGTTGGTCCGGATGGAAAAAAGCAAGAACCTCAGAGCAATGTGCTACTTGCTTCCATTGAAAATATGCAGTATGCTGTGACGGTTGATGTTCTTCATTCGGTAAGACATTCTGCTACTTCATTGATGTGAAAATACAGGTTCATTGTTCATGAATTTTCTCATACTATTCTACTGGTTGCTTATTGTAGGTATTCTCTGCCTTTGGCACGGTCCAAAAGATTGCAATATTCGAGAAGAATGGCGGAACACAGGCACTAATTCAATATGCTGGTATGCTTTCATCATATGAATTTTTGTTTGTTTTATGTATGTTCATCGACAGTTTTGTCAAGGTATGCACCTAGGCCCTAAAGCTTAGTACCAAACAACAAAAGTGTCTCAGACTTTTAAGTCGTGGTGCATGTGATCAGGCACATGCTTAATGTGCCTATGTAAGGTGATAGAGGCAAAGCAAGCCACCTGACTTAAGTTTTCTAGCCTTTCTTCTGTTTTTTTTTTTTTTCATTAATTGTACCTTAGTAGTACAAAAAGGTGTTATTATGTTGTTAGATATTTTGATAAGCTTTACTGATGTAGAAATTGTTACATTCAGATGTTACAACCGCAGCTGTCGCCAAAGAATCCTTAGAGGGACACTGCATATATGATGGTGGCTATTGTAAGCTTCATCTATCATACTCTCGTCATACTGATCTCAATGTAAAGGTATATATATGTGCTTTTGAGTTAATGTTCATGAGAGAAAAAAAAAAAAAAAAAGAAAAAATAAATTAAAGACTTCGTTAGAAGATAAAGAGGATCCGTTGATCGAAAAAAGATGTGGACCATAAAATGTATGCTTCTTGACACTTGATTACCACCCCTAGCTGCTAAATCAGTTCTATTATTCGCCTTGGCACATATGCACTGTGATTCTAATTAGTTTCACTTTATGCTGCAGGCTTACAGTGATAAAAGTAGAGATTACACAATCTCGGACCTAAGTTTGCTTGCAACACAAGTTCCGGGTATGCCTGCTGCTCCAAATGTTTGGCAGAATCATCAGAGTACTCCATTGTACCCTGGGACCAACTATACAGCTTCAGCTGCGATGCCAGCTCAACCCTCTGCGGGACAAGTTCCAGCTTGGAATCCAAATTTACAGGCTAGACCACCATACGGATCAGTTCCTGGGACTGTTCCTGGTCAAGCATATCAAGCATCCTCAGTCCCTGCATATGTGAACGCTGCAACGCCTGCTGGTTCATCACCCCATTCCCAACCTGTTGTGTCGTCCATAGGAATGCCGCAGCCAGGGGTAAATGCTAGACCAGGTGATGCACCGCTGCGGGGTCAGCCTCCTTATTATGGTCAATGACCAGTGTTTTTTCCTCTCCCAAATTCAAATGAGCTGCTTATATGTTTAAAATGAATTGAAATCGGATATCTTGGTGAGCAGATCTCTGACCCTTTATGATTGAAGTTAGAAATTTCGTTGGCTTGGAAGTGTTTTTATTTTTATTTTTCCTTTTTCCTTTGTGAAACCATCTCCATCGTTGATGTAAAAGGAGCTTTACATTCAAAAGTGAATTGGTAAATTAATAGACAAGACATGCTTTCCTGCTTATATTCTCCTGCAACAATTTTTGCTTTTCGATCATTCTATAAATTGATGCTTGGTTATAGACTGAATTGGTATTTTGACACCGTCCATTGGACTTATTTATGGGTTAGGCATCTCAACATGTTTTACCTCATTGGACAGGGCTATTTTTTTATTTGAATTATTGTTTATATGATAAAATAATATTTTTATTGAAATTTAATTATAAGTATTAATAAAAAATTTTTTTATAATATTTTAATATTATTTTAAATAATAAAATAAGCTTTATGTTAATTTGGGCCTTGCTTGACTCGGTTTTGGATAAGGAGAACACCCCTATAGTACGTCATGAGTGTCTCATTTCATCTCTTAAGTAGTATGAAAGCCCTACTTTGCTGAGGAAATATAAAAAAAATAAAATTCAAATAATTAAATATTTAAAGTAAATAATAATACTAAATGTAACATAATAATAAAATTGTTATAGACAATACTACATATAACATGATCTTAATAATAATAGGAATTAAATTACATATAAGATCCCTAATAAAAATCCTACATAAGCTTACATTAACAAAACTTGCAACGATAATGTAATTTAATTCTTTTTTAATTTAGTTCTTCTCTCCAGTAGCTTCCTATCCAAAAGGTTTTATTTTTTTTTTTTTTCAATTTCAAATGGTTAAAACAAACTAATTGTTATCAGTTAAAAAATATTGGATAACAAATTAAAAAATGAAAAATATCATCAAATTGTGAGACCTAAACGCTCCTAATTTAGAGGCTACTTTCATCTATGGGTGGTACTAAAAGGCTTTCAGTTTATTAGATTCTAGAGTTAGATTAGCCCACTATGTGGGCGAAAAGAATTTTTTAAAAATATTTTTGGAAGAGATTATTAAATTAAAATGTAAAATAATTTAGGTAAAATTTTTACAAGTGGTAATTTTTTAAATGACAAAAAAAATATGTGAAATTTTTTTTTAAAAAAATATTTTAAATGTGAATAGGTATTTTTTAAAATTTTAATTTTTTTTTAAGAAGCGGTAGTTTTTCCAAGAAATGAGTAATTTTAAAATATAAAAATACGTAAATATCTTTAAAATTATTATTTTAAATTAGTTTTAGGGTAATATGCTTGATTGAATTGGTGTCTAGTTAACTTGTTACACCAAACTCGATCAATCCTTTTATAATTGTATAGATTTGAGTTTTTTTTAATATAATTTAACTATGTTAAATAGTAATTATTATTTGAATATTTAAATATATGTTAACATATTTACATTTTAATATAAAAATTAAATACTTTAAATTACATCTTCCACACGAACAAAAAAGTCTATAACTAAATTAATTTTAAATAATAAATATAAAATTTATAAAATTTAATTTTTTTAAAAAAAATCAAATCATAAAATTATAAAAATTAAATTTAAGTCGGTTTTTCACTAATCAAATTTCACTTTGTTAAAGTATGAGATATTAAATTGATCAATTACTTATGGTATTTTTTATTCAATGATGAAAAATAATTACAAAATCTTTTTCACGTAAATTTTTATTCCCTTATCAATAATTATTTATTCTAATATTAGTCGATAACAAATATTTTTAGTTTATAAGTTCATCTTGTGATTCTTTCAAAACTTTTTTCCATCTTTATTACACATTTTCTAGGAAAAATATATATTAATAACAAATAATAAATGTTTTATTTATTAATTAATTTTGTAATTCTTCAAAAAAAATTCTCAAAAAGGATGTTTATAATTTTTAAATATCCAAATCCACTTAATTTATCCAAAAATCTTAGTCAATTTATTGTTTAATTATTATTCAAATATTATTGTCTAAATTTGCATATGATTCACAAAGAAATATGCATTGAATATCCTAATTAGCTAAATATATGAATTTACTAAATCATTTTTATAAAAATATAAAATTAAATAATAATTAAATATGTAAATGAATATCGAATTCAATCAGATATCCGAATCTATATGAATAAAAATAAATTTAAATAAC
>JBBYHO010000021.1:1786728-1803032 GCA_038382025.1 Adansonia gregorii
CGGCAAATGGGGCTGTGAAGACGGGCACCGATTTGACAAAAACCTGACATTATTACACGACACCCTCTTCGCTTTTGTTGCTTACACATGTTCACACATACAACATATGTGCATGTATAATTAACATGTGCACAAAATCTCAGCCCTCTGTTCCATGCGTGGAGCACATATTAGATTTAAGGAGAACCGTAAAATTGGGATATTATTTTATTTATTTACTATTATTATTATTGGAATTGAGCTGAAAAGCAGGAAGATATGGGGGGGGAGAGAGGGGCGGGGTATAGAACGCCAGTAGCGGCGGTCTAGAAAAGCCTTCCTCTTTTGAAAAAAATCAATGTAGTTCTACAGGCACCACAATTTTTAGTGGAGAAAGATCTGATAGAAATTTGACATTTTTCAGTACCCATTTACACCAGTTACATTTCTAATTCATTGTAATTTGTAAACAGCATTTTGCCTCTGTCTTATTACTACACTTGGGCATTTGTCTTATGATTTAAATTTAAATTTAAGTTTACATTTTATATATTTTTATTTATTTATTTAAATTTAAATTAATATTTATTATATCAAAAAAATATTTTAATTAATATTTATATATTTTATAATTAAATTTAAATAAAAATATATTATTTTAATTTAAAATTATTATTTCGAATCGAAATAAAAATATTAAAATCCAGACCCAATAAAAACAGGCCTGCAGGGCCAGGCAGCAACCGAGTCTACTTGGGATACTGTCCACTGGATTCACAGCTTTGTTAAACCAGCAATTTCGTTACCCTTGCAAAGCTTTCAACCATATTTCCTTCTACAGCCAATAATAATAATAAATAATTATTTATTTATTTATATTATTCAGATTTAAATATAAATATAATATATATATTTAAATTTTTATATATTTAAAAAGTTCATAAAAAATAACGTCTCAATGCTTTATATCTAAGCATGTATTATAAGAATTTTTTCCTTTTTGAAACCTTAGCTCATGCCTAAGATCATTTCATCTGTAAATTTTCTTTTTGAGAATAATATTGTAATTATTTAATCATGATGAGAGTTATACAAAACTCTGTTACTAATGTTTTGCATAATTTTAAATTTAAATTGATTAATTGTAAAATAGAAAAATTATCTGCTGAAGCTTTCAAATTAATCATGTTATGTTTTTAACAAGGGACCTTGATCACTGTCAGTGATTGGGACTTTTTAATATTCCTCCTAGTGCTCCATCAGTAACCAAATTCTCTTCTTTTCTCTTTCTTCTTTTAACCAAATTGTAGTTGGAATTTGTTGCACGTTACCACAGGGTGACAAATTGATAAAGTTATTTGCAAGTAGACCTTTCTCAAGGATCAGACATAGGCTCAATTTGATTATGAATATGATATTTTGTGATCTAAATTTATTTTACGCGGTTTAAATTATTTTAATACTTTAATATTTTTTAAATAATTGTTCAAATTGTTTAATCAAGTTAAGTCAAATTTAAGTATAGATTTAAATTTAAAATTTTTTTGGGCCGTGGCTAGGTCATGAGTTGGTCTATGACAGTTTCTTTTTTACCAATTCAAATAATGAAAAGCTATATTATCAAATTTGGATGACTGTATATAATTAATTATTTTAAAGTTTTTTTAAATATATAAAGAATTATACTCTATTTTCATATTCGAACGTTTGATAGATATAATTTTTTTTTTAAAAAAATAAAGATCTAAATAACATAATTAAAAAAACTTCTCGTGATCTCAATCAACAATAGCTACGTATTCCATAGGTTGTATTATAGTTTAGTGCATCCAACCATCCTATTGTTCTCAGAATATTTTCTTGCAAAAATTCTTCTGATTCAGCCTCATCTCTTGCTTTGGTCACTTTCCTCCCCCTTCGAAACTGGAGAAACCAGGGCCGCAAGCTGGTAATGAATATTCTTTCATGAATGATGAGCTCAAGGAAATAAAAAATGGTGAATATTCATTCACATATACTTCTTTCATGGATGAAGAAAAGACATTTCTTTTTTCTAGCAGAATATTATCAGCAATTTGAATAGTTCCAAAGAATTTTCTGTCAAAAATTTTTATTTTTGATGAAATAATATTTTTTTTAAAAAAAAAATTGTCATAAAAAGTAGAAATGGCAAAATGAATGCGAACTCAAATCGAAAATAGTCCGAACAGGAAAGGACCCTATCCGAAAGAATCTAAACTCGAAAAAACTCGAACTTATATTTAATACTAAAAAAATAAAAAATTATAATTAAATAATTTTTATAAATAAAAAACTTTAAATTTTATTTTATTTTAATATTCTTTTAATAATTTAATTAAATATTAAAAAATTTTATTTATATTTTATATATGATTAAATTTACTCATAAAATTTTTTAAAATTCTCAAGCTCATGTCCTTATTTGACATGCTCAGACCAACCTATTTAGGCCAAAATTACTATTTATCATATTAAAAAATATTTTTATTAATATTTATATATTTTATAATTAAATTTAAAGAAAAATATTTATTATTTTAATTTAAAATTATTGTTTCATACTGGGTCGACCTGAAACAAATATATGAGAACCCAAGCTCTCGCACAATTGGATCGGGCCAAGCTAAGTTTATATATAATAAACTAATAATTTATCTAAAAGTAAATTATATTATAAACTTTGAAAATATTATCAATAAGAGATATCATTCATTTATTAGTTTTTCTTTAATTTAATTAGTTAAGCTCTTTAAATATTGAGAGTTTATGTATGTTACTAATGAAAGTTTAAGTGCTTTTTTGAATATTATTCTTATTATATTTTTATAATTTCAAGTAATAACAATTAGAGTCTGATAATAATATAATAAAATAATAAGATAAATTTAAAAATATAGAAACCATAATAGATAATATTATATTAAAAATAATTTTTTTAAAAAAAAACCTATGTTAAACTTAAAGTAACAACTATACCTATCCATGGGTCGAGCAGCCTGCTCAACCTCGATACTCGACATATTCAGACACCAATCTTAGATTTTAAGTTTCATGCAAGCTTGGCCCGAAACAATATTTTTTTTGAATAAAATAATTTACTTTTATTTAAATTTAATTATAAAATATATAAATATTAATTTAAAAATAATTTTTTTGATATTACGAATAGTGATTCATGCCTAAATGGGCAGGTGAAGTCAAATTCAATTATGGGTTTAGAATTCAAAATTTTTTAAATAGCGGCTAGCTTAAGGAAGAGAATTGAGATTTTTTTTTTAAGCCAAATAAAGCTAAATTTGGGTTTAAATTTAAAATTCAAAATTACGTAAAAGTGATCATATTTAATATAAAATAAAAATGATACAAAATACACTCGAACCTAAACTTAAATCAAACTCGAACTTAAAAATATCTAAATCTAAATAAATATAAATTTAAAAAATTTAAACATATAATAAATCAACCCAAATCTATTTGAATCAACTGCCACCTCTAATAAAAAGCCTTCTTCTAGCTGTGGATCTTTGTGAACATGAAAAGACCAGTCTTCGAATCTTTGCAGTCATTTGCTTCTTCAAGTTCATTCATCTGAAGTTCAACCAGTTTAGTTTTGCATGGAATTGTTGGTCTATGCTTGAACAAATACTTAAGCTAACAATAACCACTTTTTTATTGTACAAATGAGGCCTGACGGGGATAAAAGAAATGATGCATATATTAAAATTTAAATTTTAAAATTATTAAATATTATTATAATTATATAAATTAATTAAATTATACTTTTAATTTAATAATAGTTGATTTTCACTAATCCTACCGTACCAACAGCTTCCAAGTTAGTTGCTCTAATATAAGAGAAATATAAAAGGATATACATTCGACAAATTAAATTTATAAACATCTAACCCCTAAACCAAATGATTCTAAGAGTATATCTGAACACCGCTAAAATACATTTTTTAGCAATTTTGAGTCAAAAAATTTCCGCAAGCAAAAAGAAAAATAGGATGTATTTAGGTTTTATTTAAATGAACGATGAGATTGATTTTGATAAAATTAAAAAAAAATAGTGACAGTGAAATTAAGTATTGTAACGTTAAGTTTATATACTGTAGCAATGAGATTAAAATTACTAGTAAAATATATATTTAAATTTAATCATAGCACTAGTAGTGAGGTAAATTATAATTAAAAGATAACATATCTATTAAAATCATTATATTAAAATATGTATATATATAATGAAAATTTTAGTTTATTTGATAATTATGAAATCAATAAATAATAAAAATTTATTAAAATTATATTTATATCAAATAAAAATTTACCTGTAAATAACTAAACATTATTAAAAATATATCAAATAGTATTTTGTATTTTTTAATATTCATATAACTATTTATTTTTAATTAGTTCATATTAATTTTATTATTAAAAAAAGCATTTAGATATTTATTATATAATAAAGCTTATTAAAAAAACATAACTTTGGGTTGAAAAGTCAAAAAGGCCCTTCCACCGGAGCAAAATGCTCCGGTTTTTGCTCCGGTGGGAAAACTTGGCACCAACATGTATTAAACACGATGAACGTGCTGGTGTCTTATTACCCGAATGGTAAAAGAAAGATTAGTTGCGCAATTTTTGAGAAAAAAACACACTGAATGATGGGTTCAGTTAAATCCAAATGAGCCCTTAGTATAAATACTATTTATAACGTATTAAATTGATTTTAATATTACGAATTAAATAATATTGATTTAATTGATGAAATTACAAAACAAATAAAATATAAGCAAAACATTAAAAATAAAATATGGATATTTATGACATTCACTATTTTATTTATAATTTTTTTCTTCAAATATTTTTTTCAACTACACGATGGGCGGGCCAAATTCTAGTACTATAAATGTCTTTGATTGAGTTTAGCATCATAAGTCAAATAATGTCAACTTATTTAAAAAAATAAAAAAATAAAATCATAAAATAAACTATATATATATTATAAAGTGTATTTTTACTTTTATTTTAAATATATATATATCTATTTATTAATCAACTTCTTCTTTTTTTCATACCTCTAAAAAAAATTGTACATACGATTATTCTAGTTTTTCCTTTTTAATTACCCCAAATGTTTTCTTTTCTAATTGTTTCATTTAAAATAGTATATAAATAATAAATTATTCATTAATTTCATTGGGTTAGTTTACTTTATGCAAAGTTGATATAAATGAACTTACTAAGAAAGATATTTTGGCGACGCCATTGAAAAAGCACAATACGTTTACATTAAGCCCAATTTTTAATTAGAGGTTATATTAAAACATTTAATCCTTTAACTACTAAATAATCAATAAACTCTTTATTGAATGAGTTACTATGCATTATTATTATCTTGCTTTTTCATAAGTACATAATTGTCTTGTTCTCTCCAACTTGACCAAGATTAATTTAATACCAAACCTAGCATATATTTTTTTAAATATATGGTATAGATTATTATAGCTTTTATAAATAATAATAATAATAATAATAATAATAATAATAATAAAAGACATCTATATCTATATAGGTATAAAAGATAAATTATTTCATCAATTGCTAATAAAATTAATGATACACAGGCTTAGAATATGTTAAAAAAACTAATTTTAAAAATAAATATTTAATAAATTTACAACTTATTTGTGAAAATAAAAATATTTTATTATAGATCCACTAAAAGCAAAATATATATATATATATATATAATGGAAATTGATCGAAGTTCTTTCATTCTGAATTAGTTAAACGTCTTGTGGTTTCTAGTAGACCTATATGGGTCATAAAGAAATCACGTGGGCTTGAAAAATTAAAACAATGGAAAATGGAGAGGTCAAAACAGTAATTTAGAGAAACATAGACTCTTACCTTTGGTATCTTTAGCGGACAACAGTTCCTTAAAGAGTCTAAACATTAACCTTCCACAAAACAAGCGACTTTTTCCATGTTTATATTTAATATACCGGTTGTTTGTGTATTGCTAGCAATAAATTAAATTATTTTATTTTATTAAAAAATTTAAAATATATAAAAATAATTTTAATAAAATAATATTATTTAATTTATTAATTATATATAGCGAATGTATAGGATATATATATATATAGTTTTCATTGAAGATATTTATAAATTAAGTTAGATAGTGTACCGAATTTTTTCATACTTTTTACCCGTATTAGAATAAGTTTTTATACGAATTAATAAAAAATTTATTTTTATATTAATATTAATATTTTATAATTAAATTTAATTAAAATATTTTTATTTTTAAATAATAATAAATATCAAATAAATTCGAATTAAGAAATACCACAGCGACTATCGGCCCAGGTCAAGTTTCCATGTGTGATCTATCCAACCGCCTCGTATTTTGACGTAAACTTCCAAGTTCAAACTTTTCAAAGCTCCACCAAAACTACAGAACCTTCATTTTCTTTTCCTTGTTTCATATTCATATTTTCAATTTCTCTCAGTTTTCCACGATTCCCTCCCCCCCCCCCCCCCGCCACGGCCGGGGGCTAGACTTCGTCTTCTTCCCTTTAATTTCTTCATTGCACTTGCCAACTTTTTCTCATTTTCTACCAACAGAGCCTAACAAGCAGACCAAGGTTCCTTCAAAAACAAAAATATAAAGGTCCATCAAGATTTCAGGTTTTTAACCAAATACATACATATTTATATCTATCGATCTTTATATCTTGTGTTTTTACTATTTTTTTTTTATTTTTACATGCACGGGATGTTTACTTGCTTATTATATTTTGGGACTGCTTAGTTTCAGCTTTCTTTTTTCCAGTTCATCTTCTTTTTTTTTTTTTGGACTTTTTTTTGCCTTTTTCATTTGTAGTATCATAGTCTGTTCTGAAGTTTGATCTTCTTTTTCCAGATGGGTTCTTTTCAGTTTTGTTTGTATGTTATCTTTAATGTTGGCTAATGCATTGGTAATTTCTTAAACTTCCTTTGTTGACTTTCTCCTTAAGTCTCCAATGATATTTTGACTGGAAGAAGAGTCTAGGGAAACTGTGTCTTGAAACTTTATCTTGTTAATTAGATAATCCTATTCTTAGAGTTTCAAATACAGGGTTCATATTTTTTTTAATTCTAATTTCTATGTGATTTTTATTGAATTCTCTTAATTCTGTTTTCTGATCACCATTTTCATGATTGTTTTATTACATGACAGAAGGTTCAGTTACATGACAAACTCATTCGGACAAAAGGAAAAAATGAAGAAATGTTTGGGTAGTGTATTACTAGGATCTTTCCTAGTGATCTTGATATTAAGATATAATGTGATGATCAAAAACCCTTTCGCTAAAAATTCCCTTCGACCTAGTATCATTGTTAACGCGACAGATTCTCCTCTTCATTTGGTTCAACCTAATGTTTCTGAAGCAGTTCAAACTCCAGAAGCTGTTAATCAAATAGTTTTGGCAGACGGGTTGATCTCCGGGCTATTTCTCCAGAGGAATTTCACTAATGAAGTCCGAAGTTCTTTATTGACATGGAACCAGATGAAGCATATAGTTAACAGTAGTAAAGGCTTGCCTTATGCGGTCGAGGCTGTTCTAGAAGCTCAGGTTGCATGGGAGAATCTTATGGATATTGTTGCAAAGAAACAGCAAATAGAGGTGAATGAAAGTTTAGTTGATCAGAAGGTGAAACAATGTCCTCATTTCTTAAATAAGATGGATGCTGCGGATTTTGGAGAGAGGAGTTATAAACTGAGAATTCCATGCGGACTTATTCAAGGTTCTGCAATCACTATAATTGGCATTCCGGATGGTCTTTTGGGAAGTTTCAGGATTGATTTAACAGGGGAATCTGTTCCTGGGGAGCCAGATCCACCTATCATTTTGCATTACAATGTTCGCCTCCAAGGCGATAAGGTTACTGAGGATCCTGTAATTGTTCAAAACACATGGACTGCAGCTCGTGATTGGGGCGAAGAACAACGGTGCCCTACTGCAATTGCAGGAAATAATAAAAAAGGTAACTGCTAGAGGCAAAGTTCGACTGTTATAATTTCAGGCAACTTTTGAATCTTCATAAGGGAGACCTGCGCTAAGTACAGCTGTTTACTGTATTCTTTTTTGCATGATATGCAGTGGATGATTTGAAACAATGTAGTGATAAAGTTGGTAAAGTCGATAGCCGGAAGTTTTCAACCAATGAATCCTCAGTCATTTCTCTATGGTCATCCATTGCAGATAACAGAACTAGAAGTAGGCCATACTTTCCATTTAAGCTAGGTTATTTGTCCGTTATGACACTTCGGGTTGGAGAAGAAGGATTTCAGATGACCGTTGATGGAAAGCATATAACATCATTTGCTTACCGCGAAGTAATTTCTCTTCTATTTCGTCATGCTTAATTTTCATTTTTTACATAGGGATATATAAGATTACTATTTTGTCTAACTTCTTACAGTTATAGGGTCTGGAGCCATGGCTTGTGAATGAAGTAAGGATATCTGGAGATATGAAACTAACATCAGTACTGGCCAGTGGTTTACCTACATCTGAGGACTTAGAGCAAATTAACGATCTGGATGCTTTGAGAGCGGTTCCTCTCCGACCAAACCAGCCATTAGACCTATTCATCGGTGTCTTCTCTACAGCTAACAACTTCAAGCGTAGGATGGCCGTTCGCAGGACATGGATGCAGTACCCTGCAGTAAAGTCTGCAGCTGTTGTGGTTCGCTTTTTTGTTGGTCTTGTAAGTCTCCAGACTTTAATTTGATTATATGATTTGGTGAAAAATATGTTCCCTCATGGAATCTAATTGATATGTTGAAGTTAATTCTGGCCCCTTAATGTAAATGGTAATATACTTTATATGAGTTTTTCACATGAAGTTCTTGCTTCATACACTGCAGCATAAGAACCACATAGTGAACGAGGAACTCTGGAGTGAAATAAAGACATATGGAGACATTCAACTGATGCCTTTTGTCGATTATTACGGTCTCATTACTTGGAAGACTGTAGCAATCTGCATTTTTGGGGTAAGTTTCTTGAGCTTAACCATTTTTCCTTATAGTCTTTCACTTTCTTGGCTAAGCTTATTTTGTGTTTTTAAACAGACTGAGGCTGTTTCAGCCAATTATGTCATGAAGACGGACGATGATGCATTTGTTCGTGTTGATGAAGTGTTAGCTTCTATAAGTAAAAAAAATGTGAGCCATGGGCTGCTTTATGGTCTTATAAACTATGATGCTCAGCCTCATCGGAATGCCGACAGTAAATGGTATATCCATCCTGAGGTAATTGTGTGTGCAGAATCTATTTCATTAGATGAAACACATATTAAAAAAGCTTTCAGCCTGTAGGCTCATAGCCTTGGGATTGTAACATATGAATGTTTTTAACTGTTATGGCTAAATGACTCTTTATTTTGTGCCTCTAACTGGCTCTTCTGTTTTGATTTGTGAAGGAATATCCTGGAAAGACTTACCCTCCTTGGGCACATGGCCCTGGCTATGTGGTCTCAAATGACATAGCTAAAGCAGTCTATGCAAAGCACAAAGAAGGCCTTTTACAAGTAAGTATCCCCTATCCCCCGTTTGGTTCGGACATTATGAGAATCAGTTATGATATATATATATATATATGTAGAAAGAGAAGGAGGGACTTAAACCGATTGTTGTAGAGACAACTTTTGTGAGACAAAACCAGGCATCTGGGCACATCCCACATTTGAGTCAAAACTCAAAATGAACAATACCTTACAAATTGGACGTGGGTGTCCCAAGTTTCCTTAGCTATCTCGACCTGATCATAAATGTATGTTAATATCTGCTTAGCTCAATTGAATCCATTGTGTTACATTAATCAACATCTGGTTTCATGAATCAGATAGTTGGGAGCTCATTCCCTTAAATACATGCTAGCTTCTTAGATTGTGCTCATATTTTACTTCGCTTTTTTCTTAATCTTCAGTCACTTTTTCAATTCTGCAAATTCTTAGATCATTATGGTAATTGGGTTATTCCTGACATGATGAAAAAAACAGATGTTTAAGCTGGAGGATGTTGCAATGGGGATCTGGATATCAGAGCTCAAAAAGGAAGGTTTGAAAGTGTATTACATTAATGAAGAGCGGGTCTATAATGAAGGGTGCAAGAATGGTTTCATTGTTGCTCATTATCAAGGCCCCAAAGATATGCTTTGCCTGTGGCAAAAGTTACAAGAAGAGAGTGTTGCTAAATGCTGCGGTTGATAAAAGCTAAAGCTAACCTAATAGCTTATTAGATTACAGTTTTTCTACTAGATCTTTAGACTCGATGCATTTGGACTTAAGTATGACTTTCATATACAAGTATGTATCCAACATGGGTATATTCAAATTTTTTTCTGTATTTGGAGGAGATGTTTGGAGGGTCATATCTCCCTACCATATCTAGATATAGGTCGGACACAAAAGTCAAATATGGATACTTCCAAAAAAATGATGAGTCGAAACACTTATTTCAGTTAGGACTCTAGTTTTACATTTTTTTTATCCATCCATGATGATCTTCTGAGGTGAGAGATTGTACAGAACATTCACAGATGATAGTTTATATTTATATCTACTACTATTAATATTATTATTATTATTATTATTATTATTATTTGGCTTAGCACTTATATAATGTATGCAATATCCAAAATCTCTTGATAAATGGCTTAACATTTTGTATTTATAATTCCATAACCTTGAAAACATACCCTGGCTAATAACAGCTTAGACTAATGTTGCTCCAATTTTTCATTCTTCTTGAAGTATTTGTATTCGATATCTATAGCTAATAACAGTTAACATTTATATTCATATATTCAGACATGAGTACGGAGTCTAATCCTTCAAATATATGAAATTTAAAAAAAAAAAAAATTAAATGTATCCTTGTTGGACATATATTTATATTCAACAGTTACCCAAGTTCAGGTAACATAGTTAGGAGCATGTTAGTACTAAGAAAAGATTTCGGATCTTTTCAGAATTGTGATCAAAAGAAATTTCAGCTGAACTTAGAGAACCTTCCAAAATTACTCAAGAATACATTATATTATAACAAAATAAGCGCATATAAATCCATTTGGCATTTTATAAATTGCCAATTATGTCTACAAGAGACGTGTAACTACCAAATATAACAACAGCGACGCCCATTATAATTACAAGGCCTATAGCAACCATTTCACCATTGAATTTCTGATAAATTCCTGAGATCTTCAGATAGCATAAGCATGGCAGTATGACTGAAGCTGTGATGCTTAAAAATGCTCCGACTAGGGACATGAGGGAACCAAAAAACGGAAACGCGAGAGCCACCAAAACGGTGCTGATCAGCAGGGTGGTACCGACCAAGAGGCTGGGGAGTCGCTTGCTGTAGTGATATGGGAACCAGGTTTTAGTGGCATTGACAATTGGTGTAACCATCAATGCATATTTGGATATAGGGTTGACCAGGGTTGTGTATATCGCCACCCTTGAGCTGAGCTTGTTAGTTGGAAGGTTCAATGTTATCTGTGATTGAACATCTGATCCGAACATTAAGTACCCAAAGATTGCCATGGATGCATAACAGATGGTACACAAGACAAAGCATACAAGCAGGACCTACAAGAAAAGCAGAATAAATTTCCTTCAAAGTCCAGCTGAAAATCAAAGGACTATGCAGTCCATGGTATTGAACTCTTTATTTTTCTTAAAGTGTCAGTGTTCAAGTCCAGCATATATTTAGACATGAGTATGGCAGTATGAACTTATGTTACTTCGACTCTTTATTTTTCTTGAAGTACTCAAGTCCAACAACTATTTCTAGTACGTTTTGAACATGGGTATAAAGATATAACTCTCCAAATACATGAAAAGCTTAAAAAAATTGAATATACCACCGTTTGGCATGTAATCCTATCCAAACGCTCTAGTCCAAGTAACATAGGCATAATCCTACAAATATATGAAAAATTTTAAACAAAAATGAGCGTATCCATATCTAGCATATACTCATATTTAACATTCAATGTCAATTCCAGTAGCATAGATTGAGACAAAATGAAATTATGTAACCTAGAGCAATATAAATTTGGAAAGTTAATACTTACATTGGAGAACTGATGCCTTTTCTCCATTGAAGTGTAAAGGGTAGGGAAGACCGGGTGTGCACAGTAACAGAAGGCATATAAGCTGACAGCAGTTGGGATTCCATCCCAATTTATCATAGTTCCCTTTTGTTGAAACCCAATTCCATCAAATCCACCGGTCCATACAATTGAACCAAGGATGATTGCAGAAGCTAAAACCCCACTGGCAGAGATGTAAGAAAGAAGGCTTAAGTTATCCAACCAAACAGTAGGCAAAATTATGAGGGCTACAATTATAATAAACCCTTGTTTCCCACCCAATGTTAGCCCTGCAACTTCAAATTCCATATTGGGTAACAAATTTTGTAAGTTATCTCCTTCTAGAATCAAGAATCCTGCGGCAACTAAGTAGAGCTCGATGTACATTAAAACTGAGACTATTAGTCTCCCTTTGTTCCCAAATGCAAGCTCGCCTATGTCAGGATAAGTTCTGATACTTGAATCTGCATCCATACATCTTTGAATCAACAAACCTGAGTAGAACGCTGCAGTGGCAATGGCAAAAAGGAGTATCAAGCTCAACCATCCTCCTGATGCCAGTGCATATGGGATTGATAATATCCCAACTCCTGGAAATAGTAAAAAAAAACTAAAAGAAAGTTAGGGAGAGGTAAATTACTTGATTTAAATCTTATTGTTGCTTTCATGGCACTAACAAGAAAGTTTATCCCTCACTTTAATGGAAAATACTTGTTTTTTAAGCAAAAGTGAAAGAACTTTGCTACTTTTCGAGAAGCATGAAACATGGGTTTTTAATGTATTTATCCCTGAGATTGAAACAAGTCTTTCTTTCCCATGCTTTTTTCTGACAACTTGACAAGAAGAATTTCATCAAAAGTTTATGTAGACAATGCTATTATAACAAGATTTCCAACCCCAAAAAAGGAAAGAACAATAGACAGGGGAAGTTTGAGAAATTGCTGAAGAATGTAATACCTGATAAAGCATTGAGTCCATTGAAACAAGTCTTGAAAAAAGAGGTGTGTCCGCCATCGAAATTTATTATTACATCATCAACATGATTTCCATGTGCCTCTAAATCCTTTGATTTGCTTTGGTTCTGGTCAAGAATCAAAGGCACGTTAAGATCAGGTGATCCACCATTTTGATGCTTAGTCCTCATTAATTTTGCTGATCAGGAGAAGGTAAAATGAAAATCAATTTTCCAAAGTTCCAACCCTGCCGAAGAACAAAGGGCTCTTTTTTTTTTTTTGGGTGGTTTCTTCCACTTGCATGGCAACAGCTTTAACGGCGAGCGCAATTTATAACACTACAAACTACGTCGAACCACTGTGGTCGCGACTCGGGACCAAATTTACCGTCGAAAATGGACGCGCCTTAATTTGCCACGTATTCCAACATAGCTTTTCTTTTTTGGAATTATATCAATTAATTTTCATTATTAATTATTATTTTTTTAATTAAATTTTAATAAAGAACATTCAAATAACATGTTTAAATTTAATTAAATTTTAAAAATTAATAATTAATAATTAAAATTATTTAAATATAAATATTTAAATTCAAAATAATTTGAATTAGAATTGATTTAATCTAAACCCAAATCAAATTTAACTACTTGATAGGCTTAATTAACATCTGTTGAATAATTTTAATCAAATTAAAATAATTTTTTTCGCCAATTAATTTAGTTAATTTCCTCATATCGAAGCTTAAAATTAATTTCCCTTTTCTAATATCCTATAATTACATGTATTAATTGTTTTTCTATTTCTTTTTTTTTTTTTACATTTTGATACTATATAATAAAAACTACAAAGCTGATATTATAAAGTTTTCATATATAATATTTTTTTTAAAAAAAAAAGAAAAAGAAAAACTCAAGTGATTAAAACTAAATATATTTTTCCAAAATATTTCTCTTGGTAAATTAAATAAGGACTTTTTATTTAAGATTAAATTCAGTTTATAACTATGTTTATTTGAACTGAATTTTAGACAATTTTTTTTTCCCTTTTGTTTTGTTTTTCCGTCCCCGAAAGGTTATTTTCTTGCTTCTTGTTGGCAGATGTTGGAATTTAATAGCAATTAAAAGTGGTCGTGAATTTAAGGAAAACGAGTGTGTCTGTCCAAAGCATATTGGAGTTTGGGTTGAGCCCCCCCACGTTGCCATCTTTATCAAATCAGTGTTGCTTTTTTTTTTCTTCTCTCTTCTGTCTTTATATTATGCATGATTAGGAAAAAAAATTGAAAACAGAATAAAAATTTAAATTAATTAATTTATATAATTATTTTTAAAATATAAAATTTAATAAAATTAAAGTTTGAATTATATTAATAATTTGACTCGATTTCTATCCTAACCTTAAACGTCTTTTGTATATATATTATATATATAAAAGAATACTCCAAAATACACAACGATTTTAACAAAAATAAGGTTATCCACAAACCAAGATCATTGGTCGATGTATGTTTTAAAAATAATATTTTTTATTTTTTATTTTTTTTTTATATTTACGTGGTTAGTAGTAAGAAAAATTCTTGTTGACCGGTGAAAAGTACGTATTCTGTCGCAATTAAATAACGTTTAATCAAACAAAGACAAGACAAAACACGCGCACTTACTGCCGTGACCAACGTGATTTTAACATGTTTTGCATGATTATTTGAAATGAGGAAGAAAACTCCTTTTACGCTTCTAGGAATTGACGTCCATCGATTCAAAGTCGCTGGCGGAAAAAAAAAAAAAGAAAAGAAAAGAATTGATGATCGGCCCCTTTTTCAAGGATTAGTAATTGACCTAAAGACCGAAAAATTACACGGTGATCATTCGTTATAAAAATAACAATGTTGAAAAGGTTGAATCAAATTGATCTTTTTTCCTTCTTCTTCCCCCTTACAGAAGGTGAAAGAGTGGAAGTTCGGAGAAAGGCTGGAAGTTAGGAGAAGTCCTAGGGCCGTTGGATACTCCGAGCACCACAATGGCGGATAATAGAACGAGCACGGTGCTTCAATCGATAAAAGAAAGACTAAAATCAAGCTAGATCATTTAAAAAAAAACTCTATTATTTTTTTTATTTTTTATTAAAATTATTTTAAAAATAATGAGATTTTAACATTTTAATTAAAAATTATATTATTAAAATAAATATATATTTTAATTAATTAATTAATATATTTAATGTTTAATTTGTTTTTATTTAAAAATATGTTGAATCATAGAAATATCTTCCATCTTATGGTCCATGCAATGTTGTCGGTACCATATCGGTACCGACCATACTCATAGGTATGTACCGTTTTTGACTTATAACAACACCGGTGATAGTTGATTTCATTTCGATCTGTACTATCCATACAAGTAGGTATCGACCTGTTCCGATGGTACCAGCCGAAAATAGCTATACTTGCTGGTACATAATATAAGCTTGTAAAAAAAAAGTTAAACCAACATTGATCTTAAATCTAATGAATATTATACATAATTACTTATAAATTTGATAAATCTTAAACATAATGACTCATAAATTTAATGATTATTAAAAAATTTTAACTTTACTACTTGATTGATATTAATTTTTTTATATTTAATGAAGTTTTTTATAAAATATTATATATAATTAATAAATATTTAATATATAAAATTTATTTTATTTTATATTTTAAAATTTATTTTATATATAAATTAAAAATATTTAAATTTTAATAATTTTAATTAATACATTAAAATATATTAATATTAATATATATCTATATTAAAATAAAAATAATATATTAATCGATATAATATTAATTATCTTGAATCTAATGGCAATTACATAGGACCCATCAAGACTACCTTTACATGTACAACATGCGTAGGTACACTGCTGACACCATAGCGGCTGGATCACTACCTGTAATTGTACGTAAAAGTGACTAGGACCACAAAAATAAAAATCCTTAAGCCGCATCCGTTCTACACTACATCATTTTCAGTCACCTTTAAAATATTAAATATAATTCTACAAAAATAATATAAATAAAATAATTAAAATATAATATAAATATATATAATATAAAATTTATTTTTATTTTTTATTAAAATTATTTTAAAATTAATAAAATTTAAATTTTTAATATTTTTAATTAAAATTATATTATTAAAATAAATATATATTT
>JBBYHO010000021.1:1839183-1849626 GCA_038382025.1 Adansonia gregorii
TAAGTTTTTATGGATGTTAGATTAGATTGATCTAAAATTAAGATTCCGATCTTAATAGATTTGAGCTTTTACATGTTCCAAGTTATGTCATTTTTAAACTTTTTTGAATTTAAATTTTTTAAATTTAAATTCTTAAGTTTAATTTTTTAAAATTTTTAATTTAACTAAAATTGAATTCAATCTAAGGCCAAACCAACTTCCCAATTCGAGCCTAATTTGCAACTCTATTTACAACTGCAAGTTTTGTATTATGAATTATTGGAAGCAAAAACTTGTTAATGTTAGTAAATAAAGGTTTGCCAGAAACTCATCGTTGTTTTTTCATAAAACCAGGAACGATTGCTACACAAGCTAAAAAGTAGGGCCAAATGATGTCATTAGCACTTAGCAAGTGGAAGCATCCGAGAATGGTGTTTTCAGCTTTTTCTTTCTATTCAGTTTTATGTGTGTAAATTGATCCAAAAAATTTTATGTTTGTAGGATTGCAGTGCAACTTCTAATCATAACTTGAAAGACATAACATTTTCGCCCGATCTCATTTTTTTTTTAATTTGATATATTTTTTAAATTTACGTAGATATTAAATAAAATTTTAAATTTTAATGAATAGTTCGATTGCTTATATAAAAATTAAGAAAGATTATAATTGAATCTGTGAATCATTTGTCAGTCATTCATTGAATGATAAATAACTACAAGTGACGAAGATACACGATTTAAATAACAAAAGCTCCAATATTTAAAAATTGTATCTAGAATGACTGGAAAGGTAAAAATAAGACCAGATATAATTTGATCATTATTATATATTAATATGGAAGGGCACCTACAATGAGAAAGACCTGAAAGTATAATAGATATGTAATAAGAAATCGAGTCTATGATTAGTGCTTATGATTTGGGTGTGTCTGGTTATCTTAGTTAATTGTGTCTTAGAAGAGATTAGGGTGTTAAAATGGATTAAATAAATTTTATCAAAACTTCACACTCTTCACCGTTAAGTTCTATGGGCAGATGTGGGCAATGTTGTAAGAGAGTTGACATCAATCAAGATTTCAAATTCCAACCACTGTGTTATCATCAAGTTTGAACTTTTTTTAATTAAAAGATAAAAATTTAAAATTTAATTTAATTCATATTTAAAAAATTTAAAATTTAAAATTTAATATTTATAACTTAAATTTTTGTTGCAAATAAAATGGTAGAATTGATGATTTTGAAGCTTACCATGCTTTGATTATTACTTTGGCTCATCATTCATGTTGTTCTATTAACCCTTCAGAAAAAAAAAAAAAAAAAAAGAAAAAGAAAGAAAAAAAAAAAGAACCAGGTTAGCTACCTCGCACATGGGGTCATAGGCCTACAACAGTCAATTACTTAGGTGGTTAGGTTTAAGCCACAACAAACAACAAATCAGATTGACAGGTTCTTCCAAACTAACACTTGCTCCCTCACAAAACTCAATGGTACAAGTTTGCTAGCTGTGCTAACGACATTTCATTTTCTATCGACATAAACAGTACCCTTCTCAATCAAATGTTTTTCTTCCTTTTTCTTTAATCACGGTGATTATAAAATTATAAAAACTAATTAATAAAAATTAAAATTTTAATCCACTATTTTATCAAATTTTATAAAAAATTACGTTAATTATATTTTTATAAATATCACATCAACCTATAGTCATAGGCATCATCTCACTATTTCATTAAATTCAATTGCATATTAATTTTTTTAAATACTGCTTATTTGGTTTCATAGCCAGCCACTAACTTTTTTTTTTTTGGAAAAATGCTATAGAATTACTGTAATAGTAATGGGAAGCAGCAAGTAGGGCCAGTTGCAGATGTAGAGTAACTATTTCGCTCCACAAAACGTCAGAGACATTGTAATATTAAATGTGAAATTATAATATAATATAAAATATAATATAAAAATAATTAAATATTATATAAAATATAATTTGATATAAAAATAAAAAAATAATATTATATATTAATATTTTAAAATTTATATAATATAAATTATTAATATATTAAAATTTATATACATATAAAATATTATAAATATAGTAAGAATAAGACAAATACAATTATAAGATTTAAAATCCTCATTATTTGGTTCCTCTTTAAGAAATTTATTAACTGTACCAAATGCAGAGGTCTATTTGGTAGATTTGTCAGAACGCCATTATTAAGGGTGATAAGTTTACTTCTTTTTCTCGCAATATTAGAGTTTTCAAAGCCGTTACAATTTACTTCATGTCACTTTTGCACACATATACAATGACAATTTCATCCCTACTCGACAAGGTAATCCTTTATTCCACTTGAATGGATATGGGTATGGCAAAAATTTTACTTAATTACTTTTAATTGTATCACTGGATACGAGTGCAAATACAACCCAGTTCAAGTGCCAGGCCATTTTGCTACTCGCGAAGTTCGCAAAAATTGCTCAGGATTAAATCTGTTTTTAGGTTAAATTATTTATATAAATTAAAAAATTCATCAAATATTTAAAAATTTTTGAATTAAAATATTAATTTTAAAAAATAAGTTTGAATAATAAAATTAGTTCAATTTAGAAAATAGGCAAAAAACGTATATATTTAAAAAAAATTTTGAACAAAAATTGAAATTCGTATTTTTTGTAAGTTTGAAAAAAACAAAATAGTTTACGCAATAGAATTCAAAAAAATTTTAAATCCCATCGTACTAGATCATGATATTATATATAATAAAACTACTTTAATCAATTATTTAAGTTATAAATCTAAAGATATTATTCAAAAATCTTTAGATCCGTAAAAAAGTTTCAACCAACTAAATCTAGATAAAACAAAATAGTTGGCAAGGCCTATCTAAAAGGTACAAAGCAATCTACGAAGAGGTAAAACCGTATATGCCCAGTTACACACTACTTTTTTTCCTTTTTTTTACCCTCTATGGATTTAGGCATCAAAGTTTTTTTCAAAGTACAAACTCTGGGGCTTCCTAACTCTTTTTATCTTGCAAATCCATCATTGGAGCAATAGCCAACCGTTTTCTACCTGCACATCTTTGTTGTATCAACAAATGACACTCTCTGTAAGAACATATTTTAAATCTATATCAGTCCTATGCGAAAACACAATCACACTTCCAAAAAACATTGAATAATCCCTTATGAACTTAACTGTTTACCCTACCATATCTTTATTTGTTTTCATTATTCTTTAGCTTTTAGGTGAGAAGAGAAGAATAGATCGAGGAAGAAAAACAAATTAAAAAAAAAGGGAAAAAAAATCGTTTCAAGGCTGGGAATTTGTTTTCAAAAGGGACAAGCTTCTAATCAAAAGAATTGCCATTAAAGATGTCCTCTTATGAGGTTGTTGTCATATTAAAGAAAATTATTTCCGAACAATTAATTCACAAATATTTTGTCATTAATGGTTTTTTTTTTTCCCAATTTCCAAATAAGACTGCCGCCAGAGCTGTTATTTTCTTGCTTAATTTACAAGCAGCTGCTTCTCCTTATGTTGACTGCAATTCTTGCTTGAAGGATTGGAAGTTGAAGTCTGCTTTAAATTTTCTATTACAAATGAATTAATTATCACTCTTTTAGCCATGTAAGTTCTCCCAGTTTTTACTTATGCTTATTGGACTTTTGTCTAAACTTTTATTCTGGGTAGCATCCAGATATTCTAATATGTCAATTTCATCGTTCATAAATATAGAAAAATCTATCTATATTACTGTAAAATTAATATAACTCTGTACCCTTTTGTAGTCTTTTGTACAATTCATTTATTTTTTGTTTAAATTAATTAATTTATTATTTATGAATAAATTTTTAATTACTTGTAAACATGTTTGATTATATGCTTTTTAAACATGTTTATTTAACGTTTACAAATAAATTTATTTAATTAAAACGAATCAACTCAAACATACTTAATTTTAAGCCAATCAAACTTAAAGACAATCAAATAGAGTTTTATTTATTTATATCCGATTCATTTACATCCTATTTAGATATGGGCATAAAAGATTGGTGGTGTCCAAAAACTGTTTAAGAAAGTGTTCAAAAATTGTCAAGAAAGACTTATGTGCTTCTCGATTTCTTCAATTAGACTGATTGAAATGTTTGACAATGTATTTTGAATTATAATAAGATTTTAATTGGCTTTAAACAGTTTACTGCTTTAGAAAATGGTTTAATTATTCTTTTTTTTCCTTTTATATTATTAGCTTGGAGAAGGTTCAAATTTATGAGGTAAGGGATCAAATTTATACATCATTCATTTTTGAATAAATATAATTTATCAAGTTGCATTCGAAAACTTAGATTTCGAAAGATGAATTTAGATTTTAAAAATAATATACGTTATGTGATAAAATACATATAAGTATAACATTCAAGATTATTTTTTAAATTCATGGGTATGTCATATATCTATTTAAGAATGAATTTGAAATTTCTATAGATATTTATGAATTTAAAATTTATAATTTTATACCTTTCAAATGTATAATCATATTGAAACTTTATTAATTTTATACATAATATATGGATTTCATTCTCATAATTTATATAACAAATAAAATCTAAACCTAAATTTTCATATTCCTATTTCCCAAACATAACAGAAGATTCTTGTTTTTATACATTGTTGATAGAGTTTTTTAGACACCCCAAGTTCAATTAAAAAGTTGATAAATATTATTTTGTTATATTAATATTTAAAATGTTTTTACTATGCCTGATAGGAATATTAACACATATCATCCTAGTAAACTTGCTGGTAGAGTTTTTAAACTCTGCATAATTTTGATTTAACAATGTACATTCTAATTTGATAATAAAATTTATTGAAAATTAAAATCTCTTGGTGAACTATTTTTTATTTCTTAATATAATATTCTTTTTTTCCTAATTTTTGTTATTTTTAATTAAATTAAAAATATAGTGATAAACTTATATTTATTAGAGGTTGAATGGTAAATTTGATCAATGGACTTAAATAGAATGACAAATTAGACCTTATCCTAAAATAACATAAATCCATCTGTGTAATTATGTATATTATTATTATATAGAAAATCTAAATTATTAAAAAAAATTATATAGAAAATCTAGCTTCACCAATTTTTACACTTGGCATAAGCTATAATTTGTATAATTGAGATTGAAGGGTAAAAATTGTTTCACTTTCTTCAGAAAGTCAATATAATGAAAAACATTGAATTACATATCCCACATTTATTTACTTCTGGTTTCATGATATTGGCTCATATGTCAGATGGTATATATGATCTAAGATTAATCACATTAGTAACTACCCAAATATTCAATCAAAACATAGAGAGGAGATTTCTTTGCATTTTCACCCTAAAAAAAGAAAAATTACCCTTAGTTTAGGACTATCAAAAAATAAATAACAATAAAAATTTTTATTAATACTCAATATCGTATCCATGGACATATTGTTTTTGCTATGATATTGGTATGGACCAATACTGATGTGTTTTAGCTTATCATTTTGGGTTTAACGATACATTTCAAATAACTTCTTTTTAAAAAATTTATACAGCCAATTTGCAAGTCTCTAGTAAAAAATATATATTCACATGCAAATATATTTTTATAACATACATCTATTTGTATATATTTTCAAAAATTATAAATATTTAATATCTAAAATTTTAAACATAAAATACATAAATAAATATAAAATATAATAAATTATTATTTATTAAAGTCAATAGTCTAATTTAATAAATATTTTTTAAAACAAAATCATGAAAAATAAATTACTCATGATAAAAATATTAGAATTTGGTTAAAAGAATGAAATAAGTGAAATAAATTTTATAAATAAAAATCTAGATCTTGTATCAATTGGTACAACATGGTAAAGCATTGGTATGATTTGATACAAGTCAATACACTTAAAAACACGGGCTGATACAAAAATTCAAATCAATATAAAATTAATATCATCCATTTTCTTTAAAGTTAGTATCTATAATCTATACTACTAATAAAACCTTTTACTGAGTTTGGTGTCGTTCAATCAAATAATATCAATTTAGTCGAAAAAATGACAAAATATCTAAATATTTTATAAATTAAACAATAATATTATAATTAAGGCAATTTATGTCTTTTAATTATTTCATATAATAATATTTTAAAAAAATTCACTCTTTTAAAAAAAGTAACACTTTCTTAACCACTAACATTTTCTTAGAAAAACTATATTTTTTTAAATTGCCATTCTCTTAGAAGCTACTACTCCATTAATTAAAAACTATACATATATATTAGATATAGTTTTTTCTTTAGGTGTGACATAATTTGGATTTATTAAAGTGGTTGATTGATTTTGGTGACACTAAAACTAAATCAAATGACATCAAATCCGTTGTTTCTAAAACATAAAATTTAAATAAAAATTTAAATTTAAATTATAGTAAATCTATAAATTAAAGGATAAAATACCATTAAATAGAGAATTTAAATATTTTTAATTAATTTATAGTTTTAAAATATTCACACATAAACATAAATACCCACTACTTTCATAATTAAATAACTTCTTTCTTTTAATTTTTTTCCATTTTTATTTTTTCACCCAATGTGCCAAAACCTAGCGTACCATAATATTGGTATACGTATCAAGGTGTTTTATATCGTATCGGTAGGTTTATCATCTTTAATCTAAGTACATATTAGTATCAATATTTTCAGTTATAATTTTAGGCTTGTCATTATTCTCAAATATTTTTTAAAAATATAATCTATTTTCAAGTTGCTCAATGAAATATATTATATATATATGTAAATATACTTTCATTACATACATATTTATATAAAAAATATATTTTAAAATTATAGATATTTGATATTCAAAAATTTTAAATACCAAATAAATAAAATAAATAAAATAAATATAAAATATTAAAATATATTAATTATTATTGATTAGGTTCAAGGCCTAATTTAATAAATATATTTAGTTTAAATGTAATTATAAAAAATAAAAAAGAAGATAGTGGAAAAGCGTTAAATAGTTTAAAATATCAAATAATTAAAATTTTTATCAATTAATATATTAATATTGATATAAATTGATACATGTGAACATTAAAACATCAAAATAATATAATAGCAATAATATTTTGATTTATCGTAAAACCAATGCATATTTATCGCTACAACCGAATCATGAACGGGCCAACTGGGGTGATCCATGTGATACCGATATCTTGCTCTTTATTCAACGTCCTATCCTATCTAATCCACTGATAATAAATTATGAGATTCAAATTTCAACGAATGGTTGCTTTACACACACTTCGATGATTCAAACTTAGCCTCTAGATGATTGTCTGCGTACGTCACCCAATCCTCAAGGTGCACCCTTTTATCTGCTGCTACCAAAATCCATCAATTTACTCTAAAATCAGTGCCTCTTAAGTCTTAAACCTTTTTTAATTGTCAGTAAAATACGATTAATAATTTTGTTAACAATGTGTTGATAATAATGCATTAAGAGTATTATTTAAAGTTATTATTATACTAATATCTTTATTAAATGTATTGAAAATGATTATGATTATTAAAACTATTAGTTTTAATATTTAACATAATGTTATTACAATAGATAGTATATTAACTATTATTAAAAGAGTGTTCCTTTTTTAAAGTCATCTTAAACATTATTTTTATGCCAATTAGCTACTTGTGGTCAATTGCGAGACTAAATGATTAAATCATAATATTTAAAAATTAAATAAGATAATATTAAACTTTAAAATGGAGAATAAAATTATAAATAATAACTAAAAATAATATATAAAACATTTGCAATATTTCTTAAAATGTTTGATTAATGCTTATTTTGAATATTTTATTATATAGTCACACCCAATCCCTCATTGAAAAATTTTAAAAATCTATTATGATATTTATATACGTGAAAATTTAAATCATACTTTGAAGTATGTTTTGTAAGACAAAACGATGAGATTTTTAAATCGAAACAAATAATACGATATAAATCTTACAACTTCATAGAATATAGCAAGAGATAGTCCATGCAAAATTTTGCTATTTGATTAAGTAGAAATTTAAGGAAGATTGCATACTTTGCTTGGACCAAGGGATATCATAGTTAAAACCATTATAAGAAGAATATAACCAAAATATAAAACACAAATGAAATCATTATGTAAATCCATACAATAACTTAACATCAAAATAAAATCCTAGAAAATTAAAAAAATAAAATCTAATTAAACTTTTGAAAGATAAAATTTTTGAATAAACGACACAATAGATTCTTTTTCTCCATCATTATTTATTTATTTTCACACTGCAACTTCTTAATAGCAGCATAAGAATTATCATTGAGGTTTATATGCATGTAAGACATTAATCAACAAATATATATAATTAATTAGAACAACAATTATATGAAGAAAGGAACAAATAGATATGTCAAAATAAAAGTTCATAATAAATTTTATAATTAAAAATGTTAATAACACTGAAATGAAATTAATAATAGATTATATGAAACATCAATAGAGAGATGTAAAAAGAACTCACCAGTGAGAGATGGAGCATCTATAATAAATTTCAAAGAAGTATAAAAACTAAAGGATTATAAGAATATTAAGGTAAAAAATATATATTTATATAAAATTTTTAAATGTTTCATTTTTATTACAATATAATAATTTAAAATATAAATTGCATTCAATTGCTTTGATGGTGTATCAAATAACTTCGAATATGCGAGTCAATAATAGATTAAAAAAATGGGACCATTTTAAAATTTATAAATTTGATCAATTTTAAATTGATAAGATTTTTTTTAAAAGAAATTGTAAGCTACTATTAAATTTTGGATTTAATATATTTAATAAAAGTAGGTTTAAATATTCTTTAATGTAGTTTAAATTAGGATAAAGTTTATATAAAGGTCGAAGTATTTCTGTAAATCTTAATTTTGAATTTTAAAAATTGAATAATTGATTGGATAAAATTATTTAATAAGAAAATTTTTACATGTATGTCATTGAATATTAACTGTCATAAAAACAGGTTGTACGCTTAAACAGCCATGTAAGCTATGTTCATGAAATAAAATATGCAACTTTATAATATTGTATAAAGTAATTTTTCCAACACGTGCAATGCACCACTTTTTTTATTATAATAATAGTAAATGCTAGAAATTTTAGAAAAATTGAATTAACTCTAATATGTGCACCAAATTACATCTTGCATTTTTTATTTGTTCTTGTTGAGAAAAAAATACAATAAAATAAGTAGATTAAAGTAAGAGAAACAAGAACACACAAGTTCACATGGTTGAGTCAATGTGACTTATGTCTATGAATAGGAAAAAAGATTTTTTATTTCCTTTTGATTGATACTATTTGTAAGAAAAAAACTCAAGAGCCGTATAAATACAATCACCAAACCTGTTCGGATTGCTTCAATTATAAAGACAACGGGTTAAGCTCCATTTTTTTTTCTTTCGGGTTGAGTTTTCACGATTTCAAATTAAATCATAATTTAAAGCAAATCACGAAATTAAAAGCACTCAAATAGTTCAGAAATCTCTTTTTAAAAATAATGAGCTTGTCGTTCTATCTCTTTATGAATTCGGGTGAAATATGAGATTTTGTTTGTTGTTCTCAGTTAAGATAATTCTTGGCTAAGCATTTGTTTTTGTAGTTTTTTAATCTAATTTTGAATTTAAATGGATAATTTTATCTATTCAATTGTTTAAAACTAATTTCACTGAGATAAAAATTGATTTATTTTAAGCATTACCAATTGAATCTAAAAAATAAAAGGGACAGAAATTCTTAATTTGCAAAAAAAAAAAAAATTAAAAAAGAAAAAATAGTTTTAAAGTGGGTTGTATTATTCAATACATATAATATTACTTATAGTTGCAACTTATTAATAATTAATTAATTTAAAAAAAATCTTATCGAAATAAGTTTTATTGAATTCAAAATATTTGATTTTATAAACTTAAAATTTAGCTCAATTCGTTTATATAATTAATTAATATTTAATAGGTCTGAAGTTTAAATTATAACATTCATATCATTTCTCAAGCTACAATCTCCTTTGTAGCAAAATATATATATATTTGATGTCATTATTGTGATAAGAAAATTATATTTATATTATTTTTGAATAACATATATAAAAAGTGATTGACTTTTTTGAATAAAAAATAAATGCTTAAGGATTAAAAAGAAATTAATTTGGAAAGATTGAAAATCATATTTAAAATTTTTGAATTAAAAAATAAACATGTATATTTTGATAGTATCGGGATATATATACATAAATACTATCACAATATACATGTTTGGGCAAGTAACTCAGTTGAAACAAATTTATGAAATAATGTCATTCTCTTCCTTT
>JBBYHO010000021.1:1859573-1874188 GCA_038382025.1 Adansonia gregorii
TTGGAATTGCAGAAGGATAGGAAGCTTAAAGATATTTTAAGAAGTGAAAACTGCATATTGAGAAAATTCAAGAAGAATCAAGAGGAGAATTCAGATCAAGTCCTTTACTTCTTCTCTCAAGTGGATTTGAAATTAGTGGCAAGGGTTTTGAACATGTCCAAAGTGACAAAAGACCAACTTCTTTGGTGCCACAACAAACTGAACAAGATTAATTTTGTCCATAGGAAGATTAATGTAGAACCATCGTTTTTGCTTTTCCCATGTTAATTAATATTCATGGAAGGTATAGTCCACAGTAAATTTCCATCTATATTAGTCCCTCCTTCTTAAGTCCTATGTTACATATTTTTTTATAAAATTAATAATTTTAAACATAATACAATTATACGTATAAATATGATATATATTTTTTAAAAAATATAATTAAAAATATAAAATATGTGAGCCCTCCAAACAAACTCTAACATAAATAAATAACCATGAAACCAGAAAAAAAAATTATTTTATCTTTAAAATAGGAAACCACACGTGAATAGTTTTAACGGTTGATAAAAACACCCCAAATTAGAACCGTCCGATCTAGGGCTTCCATCCTAAGGAATCCATATTTGTATGTTCTCTTCTCCGGTTTTGAAACCCTGCAGCCTTAGCTCCGTCTCTGTCGTCTTTCCAAAAAACAGAGCAAAATCAAACTCAAAGCCTTAAAAACCGGAAAAATGGTTCAAAGACTCACTTATCGTACGCGCCATAGCTATGCTACCAAGTCGAATCAACATCGTGTCGTTAAGACCCCAGGTAAGTCTCGAAGTTCCGAAAATGATGCCCCTTTTGCTGTTCTGTCGTCGTCGTCGTTGTTGTTGTTTTTTTTTTTCCTCTTAAATTTCTCCTATGAAACTAATATGGCTTTTTTTTTGTCGAAGGTGGGAAACTGGTTTATCAGACTACCAAGAAGAGAGCAAGTGGGCCTAAGTGTCCTGTTACTGGAAAGCGAATTCAGGGTGTAAGTTCTTTTACTATTGTTCTTTCTTTTTTCTTTTTTTAAATTTATGATTTTAAGTACTGTTTCTTTCTTTCTGTTTAAAGTAGTGTTTTGGGGTTGGAATTTTGAATTTTTATTGTTGGGTCAATCAAGTAACTATGAAATGTAGATACCCTTTTGTTTCTTCGATCGAGAAAGTGATGATTTGATAATAAAAATATTATTTTTCTCTATTTATATCCATTTTTATGTTTGCTTGTTGAATAGCATAGATTATGATACGGCTTAGATTAGTTTTATTTCATATCTTTATGATCTAAGCATTATAAAATGTGAAATAATGGTCATAATTTGTTTTCTAATTTTCTAGTTTTTATATGAACTTTGAACTTAGCGCTGATGCTTTTAGTTTAGAATGCGAAGTTTTTTTGATGGTTTCAAATCCTAAAATAAGGATGTGTTAATAAAAAAAATTTGGAGCTGGCAATAAATTTTGATCATCGCGAACGTTGCATATTCATATACAGTGGAACCCTCTATGGCATTTCACTTTATAGCAGTATACAGACCATGGGACTTTATTGTAGTATACTTGCTGTATTTTGTGTAGAAATGGAAAACACTTATCGATATAGAAAATGTTTTTTCTTACACTATATCATTTTATGTTACTTGTTCAAGTTGTTGTTTTTCAGTTCTTACTGAATATATGGTTGATCAGACTCAAGTTGTGAAGTTTTGAGCTTGCTCTCATGGTTTTCTGATATGGGTTCTATGCAGATTCCTCACTTGAGACCTGCTGAATACAAGCGATCTAGATTGCCTAGGAACCGCAGGACTGTGAATCGTGCCTATGGTGGTGTTCTATCTGGAAGCGCAGTTAGAGAAAGGTACAACTATGTGCATTATTTAGTAGCTATTAAATGGTTTTTGATGCTACTGTTCATTGTTCGTAATGATTGATGCAAATCTAACTCTTTCCTTTCTGCCTTCTATATTTTTCTCAGGATAATTCGAGCCTTTTTGGTCGAAGAGCAAAAAATTGTGAAGAAGGTTCTGAAAATCCAGAAGGCGAAGGAAAAGCAAACCTCAAAGAGCTAGGAATTTAAATGCTGATGAAGCTGAATTGTGTTTGTCTTCTTAGATCGCACTGAGAGAAATTTTGTTTGCTATTATGGTGATGGCGAAAAGTAGAACTGAATTTCAATATTTTCCCATAAGATAGTTACTGATTAGTTTGCCGCTTTTTCACTTGACGACAAATCAATTGCCAAGATATTGTTTAATGATGGTTTATTTATTGAAGTGGTTTCTTTTATTAAGCATTAATCTTGGTTTTTGTATCAAACCTGAATTGTGACTTGTGACCTCAAACCTCCAACTTCCAACTCCTAAGGCCCTAACTGCTAAATAGGATTTGGTGTTAAGGGTTTTGGGTTTTGAGTCGAATTTAGACATTAAGGTTAAAGGAAATTGAAAAGATTTCGAAAATCTTCAGCTGCATTGGCATGATTTATTTGGTATTCTTGAAAAGAATGTTCATACTTGATAGTTATTTTAGCAGGTTTCAAATTAAGTTAGAAATTTTGATACAAACTGGAAGAGGCTTGTTTTAATGCTTTAGAGGATCATATTTGATAGTATTTTTACATCATGTTATCGCTTTTGATGCTGTTATTTGATCAGGGAAGATATGTGAACAAAAAGAGTATAATCAAATTAGAGTTTGGAAGATTCATGCCTGGCATTCTGCATCACTTATTGCTGCTCTTATTTATTCATTTCTGAGAAAATGAAAGAACCCTTTAGCTCAAAAACTATGAAGATCAAGGTGGTCATTGACTGATCTCCATTTGCTGCAAATTTATCAAAGCAGCTAAATCAAAACCTCATTGATAGAAATGATAGTTGAAACCATAGCCTGCTACTGTCAAGCCAGCTTCCCCGACAAAGCTGCAACAGTATGTCCTTAATGATCTCTAATAACGGTTCCAAAACTTGCGCGGTGAGAGGAAGCAGAATTTGTTTCGACAACCGCAGCTAATCGAGGAGGCCGTTGTAGTGCTCTTTGCCATGCACCTATTATGTGGCGTCTGTAAAATATCGAACAGGAAATTTGCTTGTAGTTGTTTGGTTAAAATCTGCTTCATTGATTCGAGGAAAGTTGCAGAAAACAAGGCAATATATATAGCTTCTAAGGCAAAGGGACTTCATAAGTCCTTGTGACAAATGAGAAAAGAATGGAATCTAGATGATTTAAAGATTACCAGATTATCTGAATCATGCATACGTAATCCTCATATTGAAATCCCAATGTTATGGAGTTCAACTGGAGTTTGCTCAAAACTAGAAATTTTGTTGAAAGGGTAGAATGTATTTTACTCATAAATTTCACAGTTAAGAGTCCATTATTATATCGTTTTATCATTTTCTTTCCAGATGAAGGAGAATTTTAAGAACAAAGTGAAGTTCTTACCTGTCTAGGCTGCATATTCCCGTAAGCATCGAGTGATTGAGAAGCTCCAGAACCTGAAATGCTTACCTGCATCAAATCAGGTCAGTGCTAGCCATTGGTGAATCAAGCAGAAATTTGGTTTGCAATGCCAAATAAGAAGCTATACAGGTTTGAGGCAATATGTGCTAGGGCCATCGAAATCTGAACCCCTACTATACTAAAAAGAAAAAAAAATGCAATCTAAAGTCCTCACATATATTTTAAGCAACAGGCTCTAAATGTACATAATTAATAGCATTGAAGCATCAGTATCGTGTTTACTTAAATTACTCGTCTTGTTGGAATCTTTTTTTTTTTTTTTCGAGAAATTTGAACTTAAGTTAACTAGAATCTTCTTCGCTTTTCATTTGTTCTTCAAGCCGGAGTTTGGTTACCGCTACAGTGTTGAAGCAATAGCTCCCAGCTCAATGAAATCTAAAGCCCGGAAAAAATAAATTGAAGAGAGAAAGAAAAGGGAAATCTAAGGTCTTCACCTTATATCTTAAAGTTGGAAACTGAAATGAAGATAATAAAAGAAATTGGTTAGTGACAAAATTAGTCCCTGTATTACACCCCTTTTGTTGATTAGGTACTTCAAGAATTTTTTTAACATGAATAAGTAAGTGAACTATGTTTTTTTCGGACGAATAGGTATCTGAAATGGGGTTAGTTATATAATAAGATGATAGCTTGAGTACCTATTTGGGTCAAATTTTTTTTCAGGTACCTAATTAAGAGAAATGGTATAGTAAATGGGCTAATTTTGCACTTAAACCCTAACAAATCAGAGCACTGATAAAATGCATATTTAGTCTTCTTATTGAAAGCTCAATTTAGTTGAACAGAAGTTTGAATTTCGAGTAGAAATTAGTTGAATGGGTTGAATGCATTTTATTCTTGAATAAGAAGAAGAAGAAGAAGAAGAAGAAGAAGAAGAAGAAGAAGAAATAGAAGAAGTTCTCACCCTTATAGGTGGCCTATTTACTCGAATATGGTTTCGTCTAGAAGGGCCTGCACCTGAGGTAATTGCCTACATTTAATTAGGTTAGTGCTTGCTAGTAATGATTCAGGCATATACATTTGGGATTTAATCCAGGGTGTCTTAATGTTTCCTAGCTAGTGGTTGCAACTCAAGGGAATATTTGTTTCTTCCATTGAATTGCTATCTTTGTTATCCAGACTCCCTGTTTTTCTTAGAGTAGACACATTCCGAAATGAGGATAGAGTATGATCCTTCAAATTATGAAAAAACTCAAAAAAACTTCAGCATGCTCACATCAGATATATTCATGTCCGACACTCACCTAACTCCGGACAACATGGGTTGTTATAGAGAAAATTCATCCCATAGAAAAAAAAATGCAACAAGTAACATCGTCTATTTAGTACAAAATAAGCAAATCAATATCATTACATTAACTCGCTGAGGAACCTGATGTAAGCGTTGAATTGCTCGAATACGCTTATCATTTAATGCAAAAACTCTTCGACTAAAGTCAGCATCATCCTGCATCAAGTTAGCTTGATAACTTTATGTCAATGATCCGGTGAAAACAAATTCTAGATGTTCTTACCATGTATGAAGCCAAAGAAGCATACTCACCCATATAGAAGGATTGAATCTAGATTGAATCCTTCTGTCTGCAAGTATCGTTCTTAAAGGTTTTTCAACAGTCAGCTCCTTGGAAGCCTCAGATGTGGAGTCAACTCTGTTGTTTCTAAAGCTTGGAAAGGACTCACATTTTCCCGCATGTGAAATGCTTCCCTGCGTCAAAGTTAGTGATTGTTAATTTAAATCCATTGTTAAAGTTTGATGCAAATCAAGAAATTATTTCCAGGAATGTCACCCAGAGAAGAAAATCCTCACAAATCTGGAAAGATTAGATTGGAATTCAATGCCACTGGACCCAAAACTGCTTGGCTGCGAAGTTTCACCATATGTTAGACTTCCCTGCATTAAGAGAAGTAAGCTCTTAAAATTCCAAATTCCTGTCTTTCAAGGTGATTTTTTGTTAAGGTTTCCTTAGTGCTATTACAATAATCTAAGCTTCAAATTTCACAATGTCGTCAACATATTTTTAACGCCAAAACTATTGGTAAAAACTGAAAGTTAAAGTTTAGTCTGATATTCATACTTCAAACTGATGCAATCTGATCAGAGGCATATGTTAACTACAAAGAATTTCTCACCTTCCGGGAGGCATTCGAATCAAAGCTTGACTGAGATCCTGAACCACCTCCACTGGAATCTTTTCCCCGCAAAAATTCACGTAAATAATACATTGCCGTGAAAATTTGAGGTGAAAATGTTGGCCTGGCCAGGTTATATCCACAATCTATTGTCCTTTTATATCGAAAATATAACTCGGAGATTAACTTACTTGAAAGTAAGTGAATAGTCCAGATCTTAACTGAGGAGTCCGCAACAATTAACATCTTCTTTTTAGTATTAACTGAAATTCACCCCCTAATCTGAATAACATGGACTGCTATAGAGAAAGTTCATCCCATAGAAAACAAAATTCAACAAGGAACATTGTTTATTTAGCACCAAATTAATATCATTACATTAAACCGCCGAGGAAGCTGATGTAAGCGTGAATTTTGTCGAGTACAATCATCATTTGATGCAAAAGCTCTTCGACTAAAATCAGTATCATCCTGCATCAGGTTAATTTGATAATTTTATATCAATTGATCCAGTTAAAATAAATTCTGGATGCTGTTACGATTAAACCCAAAGAAAGCGCACTCATCCATTCAGAGGAATTGGATCTAGATTGAATCACTCCGTCTGCAGGCCTTGTTCTTGAGGGTTTTTCAACACTCAGATCCATGGAAGTTTTTGATATGGAGTCAATATTGTTGGCTCTATAGCTTGAAAAGGACTCACATTTTCCGGTACGTAAAATACTTTCCTGCATCAAAATAAGTTGGTGATTGTTATTGTAAATTCATTGTGAAAGTTTGACGTAAATCAGGATATCATGTCATGCAAAGAAGAAAATTCTTACAAATCTGACCTCAGATTGGAAGTTAATACTTCCGGTCCTTACACTGCTTGGCTCGAAAGTTTCACTATGTGTAACACTTCCCTGCATCAAGTAAGCACCTAAAACTCCAAATTCTAAACGTCAACTTTTGCATGGTCATCAACATATTTTTAACTTCAAATCATTTGGCAATAGGTGAAAAGATCTCCAAAGTACGAAAGGTAAGGTTTAATCTGATGTTCCTACTTCAGAGCATTTAACTAAACAGAATTTCTTACCAACCAGGAGGCATTTGATTTTGCATCAACGATTGAGTGAGACCCAGAACTACTTGCATATGGATGTTTTCCCTGCATAGATTCAAGCAATTAATGCTTACTGTAAAAATTTGAGGCGAAAATTTTGGTATGGACAGGTTCTATCTACAATCTATTGTCTTTATATTGAAAATATGACTTGGAGATTAACTTTGTTGAAAATAAGTGAATAGTCTAGATCTCTGGTATATACAAGTGTGAAATTCAGGAATAATATATATTAACCTATTGCAAAGGGATAATTGAAGCAAGATATTACTGGCTGTTGGCTCTTTTAGGCACTGAATGACAGCAAAAACATACAACGAATTGCAGCAAATAGCTGCTGCTTCTTGAACAACTTAACTAGGTATGTAATGACTGGGATTCGGACTGTCTCCACACAGCCAGGATTTGTACGTCGCCCGACTTACGCAAAATTGTCCTCTTCGGCACTGTCTTTCAAAGCTTTGTTACCCATGGCTTGAATCAAATCTCTGACTTTGAGAGGAGTCCTTTAGTCGAGTATCATACTAATTGAGCTACACAAAGCCCTGAGAGATTTGTGGGAATCCAAAGAGGACAATACTTTTGATGTAAGCGTATGTAGGATGACAGCCAAATCCTGATACATATGGTGCAAGGAGACATCCGAATCTCGGTTATTACAAGGTATCGGTCTAATTTTTATTATTTGATGTGTGAGCTGTTTACTGGGATTTGCTAGAAGAAGAAGCTCTCACCTTGTCGGAAGCAATTGAGCGGGTTGAACTGGAATATGATTCAAAAGATTCATCATGGGGTTCTTTTCTCTGCATCAAGTCAACACACTGATTGTTATTGTAAATTTGTGGTGAAAAACAATGGGAAGGGACAGATTAATTCTTATATAAATATTCGGAAAGAAAATTAAAAAAAAAAAAACCCAGAGATTATTGAAATTCAAGCAACTTAAAACATCCTACAATCAATCTATTAAAGCATTTGCCCAGAGGAAGAAGAAGCTCTTATTACCCTTGTATGCTCCATCAAAGCTGAAATTATAGGATATTGATCAGGATGATCAATGTTTCTTCAATCATCTGAATACATGTTTTTACATGCTGATGCAGATTTGACTTTTGGAATTGAGTTGGCGGGATTGCAGTTGCTCAACTACTATGTAATATTTGATTCTGGTCAAGTTCTCTCTAATTCAGACCATTTCAATAGTGAATTTGCTTTGCAATGTAAAAATGAAAACTATGGTACTTAATAGATTAAATTATTTATTTTGCACAAACAATCCATCAATAGTCATAGAGAAATGGAAGATACCGGAATAAATTTGACCCCAAAAACAAAAAAAAAAAAAAAATGTGCGGAGAGAAAAAAAATCAAATTTAATTTGCAAATGGATTTATATTACCACCAAGCTTGAAACAAATGAAGCCCGGCTCTTTGTTACCCGAACTTTTTTTTATAACTTTTTTTAAGTATTTATATTCGATATTATATTTTATACATATTTGAACACGAGTATAATTATAAAATTGTATCCGACATTCATTCCAAATTCAAATAACACAGACCCGATTAACTTACTAGGGGTGATCTTCGGTTTCTTCCTTGCTGAAACCTGCAGCCGTTGGTGCCTGAGGTTTTAAAAGATTAAAAAAAGAAAAGGAAAAAAAAAAAAAACCCGGTTTTGACTTTTTGAGTTTAGACCTACGGATGCCTTGCTTAGGCTGGAATAACTCGTTGATCAAGTCATGTTTATAGTCTATGAAAATTTTTAATGAAATTTTTTTAATGAAAAATTTGAACTTTATTGATATAATTATTAAACTCTATGAGGTTAAATTTTGGTTCTTAATTCATTTAAATGGAGATTGTTTTTAACAACCCTTTGCTAAGAGCCCAAAACAGTCTTTTCATTATAGGAGCCCAAGACAATTTTGGATTTTATCCTCCCTCTTTCTCTTTTCCCCTTTTAATCTGCATTTACCATGTCGTATATCTTAAAATTTGTATCTAGATCTATTAATTTTTTAAGAATGATTACGTGAATCAACTTAACAAACTCTCGGGTTCTTGAGCTTTTATCTTTTGACAAGCTGCGATTCTTAGTTGAACCAGGGACGGTGGGAAAGAAAATAGAAAAAAATATATTATAGAAAATATTCAGCCTATGATGTGTAGTTGGAATGTGTGAAATCTGTACAATAATGTTGTGAACATGTATGCTGTTCAGACTAGCTTCAAGTTAAAATAACCCAAAACTGGTAGACAGCTGATTTTAAGTATAGCATTTGTAAGTTGAATAAGTGGCGGACATCTCACTAGGACATTCTGGTCAATCGCATGGTAGATTAGGCTTCCATGAATCATTTATATTCGGAGACAAACTGAAAGGGAACCCAATTGGTCGGTTATTAATCCCCCAGTCAAGGGTTGCATTCAAGTTCTTCCTCATGCCTCCCTCCTCGCTTTCGACAACACCTCCATTGCCTTGCATATCTTGGGGCAGGCTGATTGAGAAGCCATTGGTGTATTGCTGTTGTTGTTGCCCTCCGAAATCGATACTCGCGGAGGCTGCCTTGCTAACATCGGTGATCAGGGGTGGGCTGCTCAATAGCATAGAAGAGGCATCAGTAATACACTTGGGGGATCCGGACATGTCAAGCTGAGAAAACATGAGGTTGGTTTGAAGGTATCCATTGGAAACTGGAGATGGCCTATAGACTGTCGGATCGAATTGTTTATAAGAGGGGATATCTAGTGCCGAAAAACTGGCACTGCAGCCTTGTTGTTTTTCACTGTTGCCGCATAACTGTATTGCGGATCCGATTTCGGTCGTGCAAGAAATGTTCTCTGGACTAAACTGAGTGCAAGCTCCACCTTGATAGGTTATATCAGATGCTACAGTCTCTGGTAATGAAGAAATCCAAGTGTGACAGAGAGCTTTTTGTGCCATCGAATTGGTCTTCTTGAATATCCTACAAATAGCCCATGCATCCTGTAAAAGAAAAAAACTATTAAAGATACTTATAATAATTTTTCGGACAGTTTTAACTCTTCATTTTTTTGAAGTACTTATGTTCGATATTTATATCTGATAAACAAAATTAAAACATAGCTGTGTCGAATACGTAGCCGTATCCAACACTCACAAACCGGAGTAACCTGGGAAAACACAACATTGGACAAATTATGATTTAAGGATCATTACATTTGCAGGAAGGCTTTTGTCTAGGAGCTTCTTAGGTGGTGGTGTCGAATACATAACCGTATCCAACACTCACAAGCCTTAGGAACATAGGAGAACACAATATTGGACAAATTATGAGTTTAGGATCATTACATTTGCGGGAAGGCTTTTGTCTAGGAGCTTCTTAGGTGGTGTCGAGTCTGGGAGTGACGGTAACCGAAATTCATGCATCATCCAATCTGTTTTAATCCCTTTGGCAGCTCGGCCTCGATAGAACACTAGGGACTTCTTCAAACCAATGCACTTAGTGCCATCAGAAGAGTAAATTGGCCTGTCTGTTCCGGTGGCCTTCCAAAACCCGGCTCCGGTGACTCTGTTTGGCCTTGCACTATTTCTATATTTACGATCCCTTGGGCAGTAGAAATACCACTCTTTCTCCCCTGAAGCTGCTAGCTCTGCTTATAGGAAATGGGATTAAAAATTATTCTCAAATGTTAAGAATCTGCCAAACCAACATAAGATTTAACCCTATTGATTCATTAAACTATTTTTAAAAGTGACATTTAGTAGTTTTAAGTTTCGGATCTATAGCCTTTTTAAAAGTGACATCTAGTAGTTTTAAAGTTCGGATCCTAGGGTCTATAACTTTTTTTCTTTTTATATTCAAATTACGTCTCCTCTATATCAAAAATGAAAAAAAAAAAATCTGCCAAACAAACTCAGAGTTTAGCCTAATTGTTTTGTGTAACCACTTTTAAAAAATGGGTTTTGGGTTGAATATATTATCTACAACTCCTCTTATATCCAAATTACGTTTCTTTTATACTAAAAAAGAGAAGAATCTGCAAAATGAATCTAGGATTTAGTCCAATTAGTTTATATGTTCACTTTCTAAAAATGAGTTTTGAGCTCGAAGCTAGTATATGCAACACCCTTTTACTCTACTCAGACTATAACTCCTTTGTACCAAAATCTGCCAAACATTGAGAGGCCTATAATTTAAGAACATCTTGCCTGACAGGGAAACAAGATAATACTATTCTATCAAGTAAGAAATGAAAGGAAATTTTCTTATGTTTCTCGGAAGCCAAACAAAAGATGATTGGTTTGGAGTAAAGTGAATCATACAGAAATAAAGAGAAAAGCCAAGTTTTGACAAAATTAATCATGTAATACTTAGCGCTAGGAAATTATTGCAAAACTCACTTGGAAGATCCCAGGGTTCATATTTATATATGTCGACTTGTGTAATCAGCTCGATGGGCAATGATCTCTGCTGAATCTTTTTCTTGAGGTAAAACCCGACAAGCTCTTCATCTGTTGGATGAAATCGAAAACCAGGCAACATCACATCTTCAACCTTATCAACATCGTTAATCTTCTCATCCATGGCAGCAAGTTGATGAAAAATTTTGTATAATGAAACCGAATCAAAAAGCTTGGAGCTTTAAGCTTTGAAGCTGTAATTGGACATGCACTCAAAGAAAGAACCCCAAGTTTTAATAGTACTAGTTCACTTGTTTCAAAGCCATTTATATGGCTCGCGAAGCTTAGGCCGCCATTTCAGGGGGTGAGTCCAACGGGGAGCGTGTTCTTGGGAAAATCACGATGAAGCTGTTTTTAAAGAGGATTTTCATGGAAACACAAAGTTTAAATTGAAGCTTCCATTCATTCTCAAACACCTGATGAAGTTGTTTCAATCCAATTTAATGATCAGAACATATGACTATAAAATCAGCTGTTCACACTCCTCAAGCTTCAACTCTCATGGGGACATATCGTTTTTATCCTAAAATATCAAAGATAAGATGACATATCTACCTTCCAATATCATATTATTTTAGTTTTTTTTTTTTTTATAACTTAAATTAATCTTTGCTTGAATAGTTCTTTGTTAAATTATACACAAAGGTGGACCAAATACTAATCAAATAAGTTACAAATTTGTAATCATATCCATGAAATTCCCTGAAAATTCCTCCTAGACCCCTTTTTAGAACACTATTAATTCTGATATCCTTCCCTCTCGCATGTATGAAGATATCACCAGCCATTTCCCAGAAATGGACCCCCTTGGTCCTGTCTCATCTTTTTTTTCCTTTTTTTTTTTCATTTTAGTTGTATGAATATGAACATAATATAAATTATTAAATGTGTTAAAATTTTAAACATGAAAATGGTACTTATAGTAAACATATCATGTTGGTCGTGTTATTTATGCTTAAACATATTATATCGTGTTTATTATACTGTTTTCGTGATTAGTAAAATATCCTTTCTTTCATATCATATATAAATTTATCAGATTTACATCAAACGATAGACAGGACATCCATGAACTTTACTTTCATAGAATAATTTTTTTAATTTAAAAAAATTAGAGATTCAAGTCTAAATATTTAAGAATATATGCACTTGTCATCGAGTCTAATACTCAAGAATTAATAACCATTAATTCTTTCACAGCTCCAGTTGGATTATATAAATTCAAAATTGCTTTATCATATGTATACATGAAAGGAATCATTCAAGAGTTTAATTGGTAACCGATGAAAGGGATTTATCCCATGCATTTTGGCTTTAATTCTTTATATAGATTGGAATAGTCTGAAATTAAATTGTACCCAATTTTTTACTCAACTTTGGTAGAATTTTCTTTATCAAGTTCAATAGATTTTGCTTATTTATAAACAATAATTAACTACAATATTATAAAACTAGGGACTTACTTCCAACAAAATTATGGGCCTTTCAATAATCTTGAACATTTCAAGTAAAGAAAGAAATGACATGAGTCAATCTCCTTGATTTTATGAACTTTGGAATGTGGAATTCCTAAAAAAAAAAAAAAACCATTTAAATTATTCAAACAAGTGTTTCAAAAACCATCAATTTTAACATTTTTGGATCATCTAAGCATTTCCACATTCAATTATAATTTTTTTGCTTGATCAAAGTCATGGAAAAAATGCACACCAGGTAGTAATAATGATAGGAGTTTGCTGGTAAATGTTCTAAATACATTTTTTAGTTGCTTTATATGGTAATATTTTCGTTTAATTCATTAAAAATGTTTGAATAAAATTACTAATTATCTATTACATTTAATAAAATATTATTATAAATAATATATTAATCAATATCTGAAAACACTTGTTAACAAAATAAAAAAAGGGCTAACCAGATATTTAAATTATAATTGTCCAATGCTTAAGTTTGCTAACCAGTATTGTGTGCTAGAGGTTTAGCAAGTGATAAAATATTTAATTGAATAAGCGAAAATCCTTTGGTTAAATGGCCAAATAAGAAGTCATAATTAGTTAAATCCCCCATATGTAGCTGTCGTTGAGAATCCTAACCCTTCTTGTCCGTTCCTTAACCTTGGTTATGCCACCCGTTGCTTGCAAAAATGGGTCAAAATCTTTCGATCTAAGCTTCCCGTATCCTCTTTTCTATGTGAAAATTAACCCTCATAAATATAATCATGTTCCCAATGTGAAAAACCACATGAAAGTCATTGACTAACACCAACTTTTTTAGACTATTCTCAGTTCCCATGTCACTTATTTATTAAATTATTTTAAAATATTTAAAAAATTATGTATCATGTTTTTAGTACTTTTTTTAGCATTAGGATCAGTTTAGTTGACTTAATGTGTAATGATTATGAAAAGATGACATTCGATAATTAAATTTGAACTTTAAATTTTAATAGTTACAACTTTTTCTCTTATAATACAATTTTTAAAATTACGATCTCTTTTGTAATAAAAGAATTGTTTTCATAAATTGTATTGCTTAATGGCATAGATCACATGCTCTCTTTCGACGTGAAAATTAACCTCACAAACATAATCATGCTCCCAATGTGAAAAACCCAAATGAAAGTTACTTACTAATATCAACCTTCTATTATTATATAGTAATGTTTTTAAACTATTATCTATCTCACTTATTTGTTAAATCATCTTTTATAATTTAATTATTATATTTTTTTAGTAAAAAAAAATTTTTAACTCGTAGTTTAATTTAACTGATTTAATATGTAATTATCTTTCAAAGCTACTATCTAATAAATTTAGAGTTTGAATCTTAGTATCTGTAACTTCGTCTTTTATAGCTCTATATTCAAACTAAAATCTTCTTTATATAAAAAGAAAAAGAATTGAAAAAACTTTTTTCAAGTTAATGGTACAAATATTCCATCTTATTGAAACCAAAATGTAGAATTTCGTAATTTACAAATGCAAAAAGTTACTTTAGGGTTTCACACACAAGCGTAAAACAAAAGGGAAATTAAAATATAATCAATTGGATTGTGAACTAAAAATATGGGATGGAATATTAACTTGATTCTTTTTAATAAAAAAATAACGTTGTGAAACTAGGGGTCAATAATAGCCCAAATAAATCAACAATATATATATATATATGTACATGACTACATAATCAACATGTAGTTGGTTAAGCTATTACTCCTACTTTGTAGCTAGCATGATCATGCAAGGGGATGAAACTTGATAGAATTTAGATGGTAATCTCTTTGTCTTATTATGAATATATATATATATATATATATGTTATAATTTAGATAGTTGCAACTTGCAGTAACTTGATTGCTTTCTTGTAAAGTTAAAATTGAAATCTTATCTTCATTTTTTTT
>JBBYHO010000021.1:1878480-1888729 GCA_038382025.1 Adansonia gregorii
CGTCATCTACGCTCCTCCATTTTCCACTGCAACTTAGCGTCAAAGAAAATAAAAATTATTTCATTTGGTTAGTTTTTCTTCTTTTCTTTGTTAATTTCTGTAAGTCACCATAACTCACGATTAACCCACAAAAAACAAGAAAAACCCACAAAAATGCAAGTATTAGTTTGCGGCAATTCTTGTTTATTAAACCTTAAATGCAACAATGTTAAGAATCACTTGCTTATGGGTCGTCGTGAACTCCTGTCTACTTTATGTTCCAATGGCTCCCATAAAAACATCGTTTCTCACAAATCTATTCCCATTTTAAGGTTAGTTTTCACGTTTCCTTCATGAAATTCTGCTAATCCTTTTATAACCATTTAGCTTTCAAGTTGTATTTGCTTGGTAAAATCCATAAATTTAAGGGGTTTTTTTTTTCTAATTACCTTTTCTTTTGCTTTCTTTTCTTCATTTTAATGTGGGTTTAATTTATTTTTCTAGTATTTACAAGAGTAGTTGTGCTTGTGTTTCATGTGTATGTCTGTATATTCACGCATGGATTTATGTATGTATCAATTTATGCGTGTGTGTATATATATATATATATATATGTGTGTGTGTGTGTGTGTGTGTGTGTGTGTGTGTGTGTGTGTGTATAGAATCATCATTATAATGTGATGTGTGTATCAATATAAGCATCAATGTAAAAATGCGTAGATATGTATATGTGTGCATGCACGGATGTCACTGTATATAAATACACATGTATATATGTTATATATTCATGTACATATATAGCTATGAAAAATTCTCTGTTTTTCTTTTATTGAACAAAATGAATGCTAGTAGTAATGGCCAAGAATGGTAATTATATCTATATTTCTTAGACTCGAGAGTAAGTGTTGGATACGGGTGTCCAACATGGGTCTGCTCAAAATTTTCTAAGTTTTTCCATATATTAAGAGGATTGTATCCTATAGTCATGTTCGACTATGTGTCAGACCCGGGTACTTAAGGGGAAATGATAAGTCGGAGTAAAATAGATATATATGCTTGCCATTGATGTTACTGAAAATGATTTCAACTTTCATTTTTTGTGCAGTTTTTTTTTAATATTGTTTTATTGATGCTTTTAGGATGGTTAGTGAAAGAATGGTAGATTTGGATGAAGTAATCATAAGCAAAAGTATTCCCTTTGCTACAAGGAGGGTGCTGTTGGCAAGTCTTTTTGCCTATTGGAGTTACCATTCTTCAAGGTACTTATCAGGTCTGCACATTTCAGCTATGATTTCCCCTTAGACACTTTAAGAAGTTAATTTATATTGAAGTATTGAAGTCTTCTTTGCTTTATTGCTTATTTAGCGGATTGTATTGTCGTTGACTACTAAGCTTACTAATGTAAATGAGTTGAAAAATTGGTGTCATCTATTTGAATGCACTCGTCAGTAAAATTTGTAACACTAGTAAACTGCCAACACCTTTATTGTTTGAAAAGGTGCTAGAAAGTAACAAATGGAAACCATGCTGTTGAAAGGATTTAGTGTAGGTGGCCGCTTCAAGTTTAATTTTATTCCTTCCTTCTTACTATTTCTGTACTTTTAGCTATTTGCTTCTGATGTTTGGATGCATGATGGATGTGCAGCCCAAGCATTGGGGGATCCGTCAGTGACGGTTGAAGATGTAACTCCTCCTGTTTTCCCTTCCGGAGCTCTCTTCCCTTCCGAGGTTCATTTCCAATAAGTCATTATTGTCCTTCCTTTGGAATTCAGTGGTTAATTTACAGTTCTGGGCTCTTCTGTACTGGTTTTTACCATTTTTTAAACTTATACATGTCAATTTGGCAGGAAAGAACTGTCCAACTCTTTGAAAAGAATACATACTCTGTTGTGAACATTTTTGATGTAACCTTGCGCCCTCAACTTAATGTAACTGGTGCTGTTGAGGTATTTTTTCTGATTTTCATTTTATCTGTCATTGTCTGTAATCTCTTATTCACATTAGCATGCTTATGACAGAGAGGGCTTGGAAACTCTCTCTTGCTGTCCCTCATGCATGGACTCAGAGCTATCCATTAAGCATTTTACTGCATTAACATCAAAATGCCGTCGTGCTTATTAACTCATTCAATGGTGCTGCAACATTATGTTTACTGGCAGATTCCAGAAGGAAATGGTTCCGGTGTTGTCTGGGATGAACAGGGACATATTGTGACAAATTATCATGGTAAGAGCTAACAAATGAACCCAAGAGCTATATATCGATCAAGGATATCGGCATTTCCAGTAGACTACTGTTTTCCATAGCAATTATCTGTTAAAACATTATTATATAAAAATAGACTATTGTTTTCCATAGCAATTATCTGCTTTGACTAGTGTTAAAACATTATTATATAAGAATCACCATTGTGTGAGAATCGTAGTTGATGCCTAACTGAAACAACCACCTATATAATGTTAATCTATAATCAGTATCAGTTATATCAGATTAAGATTCTTCCTTTGCATTTTTATTCTGCTCACTTCCTCGCTCCTTTCCTTCTTGTTATCTTTTCCAGGTTAACCATTCTGTTTGCATGTTCAGTGATAGGTAATTCCCTCTCAAGAAATCCAAGTCTGGGGCAAGTTGTTGCACGAGTTAATATCCTAGCATCGGAAGGGTGAGATTTCAGTGCCCTTAGCCTTTGCTGGTAAAACGAGCTTTATTAAATTGTATTAATTTTTTTGACTGCTTCAGCTGTTTCTCAAATTGTTTAACTGCTGTTTTAAAGGGTACAAAAGAATTTTGAGGGTAAGTTGATTGGTGCCGAGCGCACTAAAGACCTTGCTGTTTTAAAGGTATGTTTTCTTTTGATTTTCCTCTAAAGTACTATTAAACTGCCTTGATGGTTGGTCTGATTTACAAGCTCCACCAATATATCTACGTTTTTGTTAGACATATTCAATCAACTTGAAACTTGAAATTCATGATCTACAGTCTACACAGATAGACCTTTGATTTTGGTTTAATATAAGCTGATCATAGCTTTTGTATATATGCATGCTTACTATTGTATATCTGAGCTTCAGTTGTTTACTGCTGAGTGTTTAACGAATGATTTTAATGTAGAAAATTCAATTTCCTAAACAATGAGATGAAGAAAGTTATCTGTACTAATTCAACATTAGAAACAAATGTATATCTCCATTTTACCAAAAAGGAAAAAAAAAAATCTATATGACCTGTACTGGCACAGGGCTTGATCAAATTATCCATCCAGTCAATGTTGTTCTTATTGTGCATATACTCTATAATATTGTAGATATCCAAAGTCTTGTGGTTTTGTCCTCTCGTCAAGCCCAACACAGAACAGATAGATGTAGCATTTATTTCCCATATTCCTGCTGGTTATTGTTCTGATACCATTTATGGGGATCCTTAGAGTTTCTTGATGTGGGATTGGGGTGTTGAAAATATACTAGTTTGCTGAAAGTTTATGAGCAACTGATGCTGATTTCTTCAACATGCTAGGTAGAAGCCTCTGAAGATTTGTTGAGGCCAATTAAGGTGGGGCAATCATCTTCTCTAAGAGTAGGACAACAATGTTTGGCGATCGGAAATCCCTTTGGTTTTGATCATACCCTCACCGTTGGAGTTGTTAGTGGATTGAATAGAGACATTTTTAGTCAAACTGGAGTCACGATTGGTGGTGGAATTCAAACGGATGCAGCCATCAATCCAGGAAACAGGTTCACCAAATGATTCATCTAATCCTGTGTATCCTTCTTGAAAATTTAAAGTTTGTCTTTAAACAAGATCTTCACTGCTGCCACTTCTTGGCTTTCTTATTTTGTTGTAGTGGAGGTCCTCTGTTGGATTCAAAAGGAAATTTGATTGGAATTAATACAGCTATCTTCACGCAGACAGGTGATTTTATGTTCTGCCTTTTTTTTTTGTTGGCATATCTTGAATGCCATAATCTGAAACAAAAAAGTTATTTGAATATTGATAAGATATATTTCATGATTAGATGTTTCCCTGGCCTAAAATAATAGTAGTAATGAACTTGTGACTGTTAGATACGGATATGTGTTGGACATGGTTATGTTCAATTTTTCTGAGTTTTTCCATATTTGGAGGGTTGCTGGAGAGTCATATCCCCATATCCATATCCGTAAATGTGGCGGATATGGGTACTTACAGAAAAATAAAAATTTGGATCAACATAGGTAATAAAAGCTAGCAGCTTCCCATGTAATGCATTCTGATTTTGTTATTTGTATTTCAGGTACATCAGCCGGTGTAGGATTTGCCATCCCATCCTCCACGGTGCTCAAGATTGTACCTCAGCTGATACAATTTGGCAAAGTAAGGTTCATTACTGATCAAAGTCTTGGTCGGTCTCCTCTTTTTTCCGATTTTTGCTAACCGCTTTCCGCCCCTCCTTCTCTATAAAGACCTTTTACTTTCACCTTCTGTGCATTTTAACGATCAGTGCATCGTAATTCTGTAAAATTTGGGGGTAAAATGATGGGTGTTATTACTAAGAGTCAAGCATATGATCAATTTTAACCTATCATTGCCCTGAATGAACAATCTCTAGTGCTTTCTATCTCATCGTTCATCTACCGTCAGGCTGTTCGAGCAGGTTTGAATATCGAAATTGCTCCTGACCTGATTGCTAATCAACTTAATGTTCGGAAAGGAGCCCTTATCCTACAGGTATTCCGAATTTAGTCTGAGCTTTTAAAATGCATCCATCTTTTCAATTAGTTCGAGATTTTTACACTGTCGATAGGCTGTTGCTTGTAGAATATTTATAAGTTTCTTACATTTAAGAACATGGTTCTTTAGGTTCCCGCTAACAGTTTTGCAGCCGAGGCTGGGCTACTCCCCACTACCAGGGGTTTTGCTGGTAATCTTATACTTGGCGATATCATTCTTGCTGTCGACAACAAACCTGTAAGTTTTTCTCTCCCCATCAATATTTGATATCAACTTCATCATTCTCAATGGCTTCCATTATTGTTTCACGTTCATCTGGTCGAGCAAGATACAAAGTCATTGAACTAACAAAATTGTCTTTTTATCAACCCGGGTTGTGAAATCATGTTCGAATAAAATGCTTTCAGTTAATCTGCATCACATTCATTGATTCAATGCAGTTATTAGTATGACATTCATTATTTTAAAACACTGTTGTTTTTTCATTTTTGCTACCTATATGACGTCAGGTTAAAAACAAAGCAGAGTTATACAAAGCATTAGATGAATACAATGTTGGGGATAAGGTAATATTAAAGATTCAAAGAGGTAGTGAGAATATGGAGCTGCCAGTAATTCTAGAGGAAATAAGTTCTTGACAGGGTCTTCAAATATAATCTTTTAGGATGATTAACATGTATAAAAATCCCATGTTGAATCTTGAAAACTACCACCAATTTGTCAACTTTTCCATGTTTTATGGTGGATAAAGACCTAACAATTTGTGTATACATGTCATTTTCGTATATTTTGTTATGTTCTAATCATGTTTAAAGTAATTTATATTTATATAAATTTTAACTCGTTAATAATTTGTATTATAGAGATTTTGAGACATTTGTGTATTCATTTTGTATCGTATTTTAATTTTTTTTGTTATATTCGTATAATCATATTTAAAATTCCTTGCATACTTGTGAAGACATATATGGCAAAAAGCGGAGCTGCTTGTATACAAATATATAGGGTGCAATGTTAATTATAAACATGATTATTTATGTTACTTTTATTTTTAATTTTTTTTAAAATATCTATATTTGAAATATATTTCAGATATAAGTATAATACTATAATGACTCCTCTTGGCTTCTGCCATTAGACAAGGAAAGCGAAAATTTATACAAAAACAAATTGGTCATCAAAGAAAGTAGTCTGAATCTGTCTAAACCCCGGGTTGAGGATAATTGGTAGGCAAGGCTGATGCGATTAATTCGCGGACTGATAGGATGACTGGGAAGAAAAGGCATTGAGCTGATACGAGAGATGGACCGACGCAGACAGATTTTAAATTAATTAAATATATTTGTGTCGGTGCGTATTGATTTTGACATTGAAATCAATCGAATGCATACCCATTCTAACAGCGAAATCCAGGTGCAGTGAGAATTAAACCTTGTAGGAACTTAAGCTGGAAGCAATAAAAATAATTTAAAAAAAAATTTGAAAATGCCTGAAAATGTTAAAATATTTGAGAGTTTAAATCCCTTTCAGATGCTTTCATATTATGGGATAAGAATATTCAAATGAGGGATTTTTTTTATTATTATATAACTTGACGGGCTTTAATAAAAAAAAATGTGGGTTTCGTAACTGATTACCCAAACAATTGGGCAAACTCATGGGCAATGTTGCCCATTAAACTTCCAGTCACTTGACACAAATCGGACCCATTCTAGCACCCCCGCTTTCCATCTTCCTCTGTAATCCAAACCGAATCTGGGTTTAGGGCTTTTGGTGGGTTAACCCTCTCAACTACTTTCCCTCCATTTCCTCTCGGTCTTGCTCTTTTCTTTGTCTGTTAATCCTCTCCTCGCAAGCTCCATCAAAATCCCTTTTTTAGGCCTTAATCTCTTTCTTCATCACTAAAATTTAACACCTTTTACTTATTGCAATTTCAAATTTTTATTGCTTTAAGCAGAAAAAAGAGAGAAAAACATCGTTGGGTTTTTACTCTTTTATGTGGCTATTAAATGGGAAGAGGGTTGGTAACGTTTCTGTTTAGAATCTATTACTCTAATAACATTGTTTCTAGGGTTAAGTTTATGTTATCCAATCGATATTTTCATTCTTTTAGACAATTTGAAAACTGGGTTTCGCATAAAGACCCTTTTCTTCCACCTTTCAATGTGCCCGGACGAGAGTTTTCGACGAGTTTGTTTGGTTTAATTGGTAAATTTAGGAACCATGGAGATACTAATGTGAGAACTTTTTCTTCTGTTGTTGAAAATGGGGATGATGATGGTGGGGAGGATACTGGAATTCGTGGTTCAAGAATGAATGGGAGTCAGGACGCGAAGTATATTGTGGATTTTGTGGACAGTGTTGATTTTGATAGTGTCAATGAGAATAAGGCTGAGGATGGCGTTGCTGATTTTAATGATAACAGTATGTATGGTTCGAGAGATGTTGAGTTGGAATGTGGAAGTGATAAAGAGAAGAAGGGTATTGTGGATTTCATGAGAATTAATGATTTTGATGATGTCCATGAGCATTCGGATGAGGATGGCGTTGATGATATTGAGGAGAACCGTGTGTGTGATTCAACAATTGTTAAGTCAGAATGTGAAAGTGATGACGTAGCTAGTGAGAAAACTGTGAGTGATCAGCAAGTTGCCTTTCGAGATCCTGTGGAATTGTATCAGGAACTTCGCAATACTGAAAACCGTGCAAAGCTTAAGCCAGCAGACTGGGAGATCATACAGGAAGTTTTCAACTATTTCAGTAGATCAGGGTGGGCAACCAATCAGGCTCTTGCTATGTACATTGGCAGGTCATTTTTCCCTACTGCTGTTCATAAGTTTCGTAACATTTTCTTTAAGAAGCGTTCAGATGTTGTTGCTGAGCACTTGATATCAATTGGTCCATCTGATGCTGCTGTTAAGTTTCTTTTCCCTATATTTGTGGAGTTTTGTATTGAAGAGTTTCCCAGTGAGATCAAGCAGTTTCGAAGTATGATTCAATCAGCAGATCTTACAGAGCCACATACATGGTTTCCGTTTGCATGAGCAATGAAGCGAAAGATTATTTATCACTGTGGTCCAACAAATAGTGGCAAGACTTACAATGCTTTGCAACGGTTTATGGAAGCAAAGAAGGGTATTTATTGCAGTCCACTTAGGCTTTTGGCTATGGAAGTTTTTGACAAAGTGAATGCACAAGGAGTTTATTGTAGTCTCCACACAGGGCAAGAAAAAAAAAATGTCCCGTTTTCAAATCACGTTGCCTGTACTGTGGAAATGGTGTCAACGGAGGAATTGTATGATGTAGCTGTGATTGATGAAATCCAGATGATGGCAGACCCATATAGAGGTTATGCATGGACACGTGCATTGCTTGGATTGAAAGCTGATGAAGTACATTTGTGTGGAGATCCAACCGTTCTGAATATTGTCAGAAAGATCTGCTCAGATACTGGAGATGAGTTGCATGAACATCATTACGGCAGGCTCAAACCATTAGTGGTTGAAGCCAAAACTCTATTGGGAGACCTTAAAAATGTTCGATCTGGTGACTGTATCGTTGCTTTCTCAAGGAGAGAGATATTTGAGGTAAAAATGGCTATTGAGAAACACACAAGTCACCGTTGCTGTGTTATTTATGGTGCCCTGCCACCAGAGACTCGCAGGCAACAAGCTAACTTGTTTAATGATCAAGATAATGAATTTGATGTGCTTGTTGCCAGTGATGCTGTGGGAATGGGATTGAACCTTAATATTAGGAGAGTTGTCTTTTATAGTCTTTCAAAGTACAATGGTGACAAGATTGTTCCAGTCCCACCATCACAGGTTAAGCAAATTGCAGGAAGAGCTGGTCGTAGAGGAAGTCGTTATCCCGATGGACTGACAACAACCTTGCATTTAGATGATCTGGATTACCTAATTGAATGTTTAAAGCAACCCTTTGAAGAAGTTAAAAAAGTGGGTCTCTTTCCTTTCTTTGAGCAGGTTGAATTGTTTGCTGGGCAATTCCCTGATGTTACTTTCTGCCAGTTGCTCCAAAAATTTGGTGAAAATTGCCGTTTGGATGGGTCATGCTTTTTGTGCCGACATGATCATATTAAGAAGGTAGCGAATATGTTGGAAAAGGTCCAGGGATTATCTTTGGAAGACCGGTTCAACTTTTGTTTTGCTCCAGTCAATATTAGAGACCCGAAAGCAATGTATCATCTCCTTAGGTTTGCTTCGGCTTACGGTCGAAACGTCCCGGTTAGCATAGCAATGGGCATGCCAAAAGGTTCTGCTAAAAATGACGCTGAACTAGTCGATCTTGAGACTAGACACCAAGTTTTATCCATGTACCTCTGGTTATCTCACCACTTCAAAGAGGAAACCTTTCCTTATGTTAAGAAAGCAGAAGAAATGGCTATCGATGTTGCTGACTTGTTGGGCAAGTCTCTTGTCAGTGCATGTTGGAAACCAGGATCGAGACAGGGAAAGAAACGTAGGCCTCAAGAGAAGGAAGAAGGGTATCAGAGACCAAGGTCACTTGTCAAGTTGCATGAGATGTAAGTTTCTTGCAATTAAAATAAACTTGTGGATTATTCTTTAATAAGAAATTAGGCGTGGGATTCTAGTTTTAACTCTGTTCTGTGGTTCATTTGCTTTAAACTGTTGCTTTCAGCTAATTGTAAAAATTAATATGTAATATCTGTGAGGGATGGATGGACCCTCATGATAGTTTAGTTGTTTTAAAACATGTGATTGTTTTCTTATTCTAAAACATTGTATAGGGTTGACAATCAAAATTACATCTTCATGCTAACAATTTGGTTTTCGCCGTGCAGGAAAAGGCCAGATAAATCCGTGCCAGCAGACAATTCGTCAAAAGTAGCAACATAATCATATTGTCGGTAATTAATATTAGTACTCAACACGCCTAATGTTTTAGCTTTGCCGTTTAGTCTTGTCTTATTCTTCTTTTGCATTGGAAGAGGGTATAAATAAAAGCACAGAAAGTTAGGATAAATTTGGGGGAAGTTGATATCCGCCATAACATTTTTGGACCATAATTAAAAACTAGGCATAGGGAACCACCCTTTTGCCGACAATAAGATGGCCATTTTCTTTGGCATCATTGAGGCAAGCCATTGAGGTTTCCCATACTCAGGGAACATCTCCATTGCCAGTTGTGTGAATATAAAATTTGATGACGAGCATGTTCTCAATTTAGGGTCTTACTTCAAAATTTTGTGAAGCTCATTGCATTTATATCTTGGTTGCAACAAAATGGATTCCATTTGTTCAGGTGCTTATATGTATTTACCATTCGAGTTAAACTCTATCTAATCTCCGATTATCACTTGAATTTGTATTCATAAAGTGTAGGCTTATTGCCTTTTTTTCATTTACCCTTTTTGCAGTGAATCCTGAATCTGCTGTAAAGGGGCTAACTTTATGGATCTAAAGGTGCCAGAATCGCATATTTTCATTGCAACAAGGACGACTTTGTAGGTATGCTTGTTATTTGATTCTGCTTAACTGGTTTGGTATGGTTACTAGGAGCATTGATAGCAGGTTTCTTTACC
>JBBYHO010000021.1:1936016-1953281 GCA_038382025.1 Adansonia gregorii
CCTTTGAGCAGGTCTATTTACAACCCAAATTAAACAAAAAAATTTTACTTATACAGTTGAAATTATGATTTTAAAACCCAAATTAAAAAAATTCGAGATTTTGATATTTTTACAATTTACAAATTAACTTTTAACGTAATTTATTATCTTTATATTTTTAAAATTTATTATTTTATGATATATAATTCATGTCAATATTTTTTTCACATCAATATTAAATACTTCAAATTCTTAAACCACATTTTTCTCAAAAATAATATTAAAACACATTTTATTCAATCAAAGCCTTTTTTTTTTTTACAAACCATTAAACTTATAATAAAGTACAATTTAAAAAGTGTCTAAAGCTTTTTGAAGCATTCCAGCAGCAGCAAATGCCGTTTTTAACTTTCTGCTTAAAGTTATTATATTATACAGATTAAAAGGCTGAGATAAAGTTATAGAGAAAGCTGAAAGAAAAAAACTAATGCATGTGGATTATACACCAAACATTAGTGGAAATGGACCTAAAAAGCCGAAGGGATATCCGAATACAATGTTATAATATTCGGATTTCTTTTCCTTTTCTTTCAAAATAAATTGCTAAGCTACTAGTAGTAATTATTAGGCATGGGCGTATAAACAAAAGGCAAGGCCGCAAAGTAGGAAGCTGCTTTTCCACCGCCATGTTCTACCCATAAACTTGGCTCTTGCCTCCGACTAAGACTGAGAATCCTGACGTGGTAATTTTAGATGTAATATAAAAATATGATATAAATATGAAATGTGTAATATATATTGAATTTATTATTAAAATATTATAAAAAATATAAAATATGATAAAAATAAGATATAAATAGGAATCGACATTACATCTTCAAAGACTAGCATTAAGAGTACCCATTACAGCAAAACACTGAATCTGGACCCAAATATTCAAGGCACTAAGTGGACTGACACTAGAGAGTAGTGCCCTTGAAAACACTGAGTCTTGACCCGAAGCCCATATTAACATTAAAGCGTTGGCAGTGGGTAATGAAAAGTGGGTTCAGATTTTCATGTTTGGCTCAAAATCAAGGTTGTGCACTCAACTTTGTTCATTCCCAAACACCACCTTCTAAGCCCAGTCAAGAAGCAATAGGTTGCCCAAGGTAAGACTTCAACGCTCGCAAGTTATTTATATTTAATTAAAAAAATTTTAATTCGATTTAATTATTATTGAATTAAATTTGAGCTTGAAAAATTGAATTAACGAGTGATTTAAATTTAAATATTTTAATATTTAGCTTGAGTAAGTCGCAATTATATAGTTAGCATTGAAAAATTTTAATTTAAATTTAGAGTCAAGTTCGAATACACAAATAATCAAGTTTAAAATTAAGTATGAAAATCAAACTTATTTTTTATTAGGTAAACGAGCTTATTCAAGTTAACTAGATAGTTCAATTTTCATCTTAAATTAAGTTTGAGCTTTAAAAATAAAAGTAAGATCGATTTTTCTGAGCCTCAAATTTAGAATTGGTTGGAAAAAAAAAACAAAAGAGTGCATTTGAATCCACACTGGTCAGGCTGGTATCCAAGTCACGCCTGTTGGGACCTTTACTGCCTTGAACATGGCATTCAGCTCAAATCACTCTTTCTTCCTTTTTTCAGCATAAAACTCAATATTTTTTCTGTTCCATCTTTGTTGGGTAGTGACAGTTTTTTAACGCCGTTTTATGGAGCTGAGGCCTGATGGACAAACGCCAAGTACCACAACAGTTGGAGGCAGGAATGATGGGTTCAACTTTGAACACTTTTTTCAATGAAACAGTAGCAGGAAAACGTGTCCCTCGAGCTGTGTTTTTTTCTTTTTTTTTGGAATCTGGAGCGAATCCAGGACTTGACCGCGAATTGTTCGACCACCTTGAGCAGCTCATTAGTCACTAAGAAGATGCTGCCAATAACTTTGCCAGAGGCCATTATACAAGTACGAAAAGATTTTTAAGGGATGTTCTTCCATTGAATCCACAGTAATCTAAACCAACTTAGAGGGCAATTTTTTACGCAGTTGGCTTGGAAATGGTGGACCTCTGCCTTGGCTGTATCAGAAATCTAGCAGATAACTGCTACATTCCTCGTACTTAGGCTATTATCGAATATAAGTACGTATTCGATATGAGTATACTTAATATATATATATATAATATTTAGAATTTCTCAAACAATAAATGAGAATAGGTGCCCCAAGTATGGCAATACGTAAGAGGTTTTGATTGTTTGCAGGTTATTTATTCTTCCTTTACCCCGTCTCCGTGATTTGATGGTGATTTGAATGTGGATGTAACAGAGTTTCAGACAATTTAGTCCCACACCCTTGAATCAATTTCATGCTTTCTTCATATGCAGCAGTCATTTCTGTTTGAAAAAGGCCTAGTAGCACCATGAGCAACTGTCAGTAGCAGAATTTACTAAAAGTACTTTTTGAAGTTGAACAATCCTCCTTGATGGCAAAATTCGATCCACGCCATCACGGGGAAATACATGGCTTGCTGCTTGATGAGTTGATGTGCAGGGGGGTGATTTGGTGCCATAGGATATGAATGCTGCGCAGTGGCAACAAGCAAGACCGAGAAAGAGGACTAATCCAGTTCGTTGATCGGTGCCAAACTGGGTACAATCTTGGTATTACTATCAACTACACCAGCCTCCTTTGCGGTGCCTGGGGTGATGGCGATTTGCGCAAGGTTCAAAGGTCGGTTTGTATAAGTGTTTCTAACCCTACAAGTTTTGCTGAAGTTTTCTCAAGGACTGCTCACAAGTTTGATCTGATATACGCCAAGAGTGCATTTGTGCATGCTGGCGAGTGAATGGAGGAAGGTGAGTTTTTTGAAGCTAGAGAGGACTTGGCTGCTCTTGAGAAGGATTTGAGGAAGATGCACGGAATCCGCAGACGAAGATGAAAATAACGGGAAAGTTTGCAACGTCCAATCCTATATTGAGAAACTTTAAGGATTTGCTATCATATCTATGTGGAGACTACCTTACGGTTTCACTGCAGTTCTCCATAGAAGGCAACAAGAACTACGCTAGGCTAGTGTGTAAGCAGGAAAAGGGTTAGTTGTTCCGCCAATGGACTCATTGGTCATCTAATGAAAATGTGTGGCTAGCTAGAATATTGTGGGTTCTTGAAGACTGAAGTAATCAAGTTTTACTGATGTTTGCTTGAACTTGCAACAATTTTCCTTATATTTTACTAATTCATAGGCCTCAAAAAGTAGTAGCAAATTGAGGGAAACAAGAAACAGGCTTCTGTCAAAACAATGATCGGCATGAAACAAGGACAAAGAGAATGATGAACCTCATGCTAGACAAAATGATCAGATTTCAAGCTTCAGATTTACCCTTCCAAGCCATTTGTTTATCTTAGATACTACATGGAATTTTAAGATTCAAAGTCATTGTTATTGCCCACATTCTTCCCAACAATCAAGCACCATAAAAAAACCTAGTTATGTGATCACTACAAAGTCTCAAAGCAGATTAAACTTAATAAAATAGTACCAAATTTAACATTGAACATTAAATTGAACAAATAAACAAATGTATTACTGAATTTGAATTGATAAAAAGAAGTTGTCACTTGGGATAAGAAAAGAATTATAGATATTAGATTTTAAACTCTAAAGTAGAATGAGCCAACTAAGGCCAAATGTAACTAAATCTGTATTCAAGATAATTACTTGAAATTTTAATGAAAGACTGAATTTGTTATCTCATGCTTGCTTTTAGTGAAAAAAAGAGATTGAAGTGGAGATTTTTCAACTATTCAATCAAATGATATTGAGCAAGTTATTTCTTTAATTGACTTAACTATTTTGTATTATTTGGAAAAAAAAAAAACTTTAATAGGATTGCATCGGGTCGTATTTAAAAATATTTTAGATTTTTTATCGAGGCTCGAAAGCTCAAATTACTACTCAAATCTTAATAAAAATTTAAAAATATTTTTATATAAATATTTTTATATCTGTAGAATTAAATTTAATAAAATTTTTTATTATTAAATTGTAATTTATGTCATTTCATATTTACCTATATATTAACTTTAAAATAGTGATTACTAGAAATAAGGCAAGATTGATTGACTGAATAGTTTGAATTGAGAATCGACAAGTTATCTAGTACGATATAATATATTAACTCAAGAAAATATTGAACTAGCATAGAGCGGGTTATAGCGATAAAAACCAAATAAAACCAATAAAATACTAGCTTTGCATTTTTAATTTTTTTAAAAATTTATTAAAAACCTTTAACCTATTAATTTTATATTAAAGATCAAACCATTAAGCTAAATACAAACTTTTATTAATGACAAAATATATTTAATATTTTTTAACATTAAAATTAATTATCAAATATAAAGTAGAAATTTTGATTAAATCGAATAATTCAACCAATTTAATTAAAATTCAAAGATATCACTGATTCGAATTTTAATTTTTTTTTTTTAAATTGGTTGGAAAAGGATTAGGTTATCAATCTCTCCCTCATCAATTATTCTAAATCCAACTCAAAAATACTTTTGAACCTAACAACTACCTCCTCAACTCAAATGATTGTCAATGAGTTATGTTTTTCATGTATTAACGTGTGAGGTTTCTTTTGGTTGAAAATCATTTCCAAGTTTCTAAGTCTATATCTTAAATCTTAGTCACCGACCAAGAACCAATTAATTATTTCACATAAAACCTATTAATTAGCTTCTTGACCCTTTGGGTTTGGGGGTAAATCAAGTTGCATTCCACTAGTGATATTGTATTATTGCTAGATTGATCAATTTCCATGATTTAGTCAATTGCATACCAATTTTAATCATATTCTTGACTTCAAAAAAAAAAAACAAAAAAAAACTCTTAAAAATCCCTATAATTCCTCAGGACAAACTGGTTTAGCATATTTTGGACATATGGGGCCCAACCCATGTCGATAGATATCGTGGTTGATATGCTTCCTACCAACTATAGATAAGCCAATTTTCTTTCCTAAATCTGTCGATTTTTAATACGATACAATAATATTATATGAATATCACATAAAATAATAAATAAAATTTAATAAAAAAATATGAAGTAAATATATAAATATATCAGGATTTAATTGACGTGATTATAACTAGGGCTACTTCTAGTTCAGACAGGATCTATAAAAATGCTTCTTATTTTTCAATTGCCATTGCACCATTGGAAGATCCAAACTTAAAAGGACCAATCTCCTCTCTCCTCTCTCCCTCATACAGCAATGTCTAGCAAACGATCAAGTGGCAGAAGCAATGAAAATGAAGATTTTAGCCTCAAACTTCGAGAGCTGTTATCAACTAACAAGAAGAAGAAAAGAAATGCAGCTAAGGTAAGAATCCAAAAACTTCATTCGCTTGGTTTTCTCCACTTTTCCAAATAGTTTAAAGCTCGCATTGCGATCGTTATTTAATTCTAAATGCTGTGGGCTTTGTTTATATATAAACTCATTGCAGCTTCTGGATGAGATATGCAATCACATTAAGAGGCTTAATGGAGAGGTGGATGATTTAAGCAATCGAATATCAGAGTTACTGAATTCATCAGACTCCTCCGAAAGCAGCATTAATGCAAATATCCTCAGACAACTTCTACAACAAAGCCGATAGTCACTGCAATTTTTGTTCTTTTACTAAACTTCTATGCTTCAAACTCTTTGTAATATATATATATATATATATATAAAATTTACATGTTTGGGATGTTCCCGTTTGTTGGCATCCAAGGGAACAAGCAAAGGGTTTATAATTTACATGTTTTTCTCTTTGGGCTTTTGTTTTCTGTTTTTTTTTTTTTTTTTTGATCTTCCATTCTTGTAGGGTTTGTTGGTTGATAAGTTTGGTATCAAAGAATAATTATATATTTTCTTGACTTTTAGCAGGAGAAATATATTAACAAAGGGGATCAGCAGTTATTAGAGTTCAATAATTAAGGAGCCATAAATTAATTCTTGACTTATTCAGACTTTTTTGCTAATTCATACAAAATTAGGTCATTTTTTTTATGGAGAGAAAGCAAGAGGTCTTGTCAATATTGTTTTTCAAAGTTTAATTAAGCAGAGAGAGAGAAAGAGAGATAGAGAGAGAGAGAGAGAGCAGTAATTATTTATCTTATATTTTCACTAGCTGCTTCCATGTACTAACATCTTATTACGCTTATGGAAAGATTAAATCTATAATAATTAGGTAGGATTACTACTAATATCCAAAGCTTAAATTACTTACAAATTAAGATTAGAAATAATATAACAATGACAACCGACAATATCGTCCGTTAATAAAGTACTGAATTAGTGTCAATATCTAAAGATCAAACCTAACTAATCTTAAATGTATATATATATATAAATGATAAATTAATATTTATTGTATATACAATATTACGCACATTCATTGTATAAGTAGATAAAAAATTATGAATAAAACATTTATGTTTAAAAAAATTAATTAGTGGTAGTTTTTCAGATATTAGAAAAATAATTATTCATAATTTTATATTATTTTTAATTTGTGATTGAATTTATTTTTTGATTAACTTGTGACACAAACTTACCCAACTATTTAAATACAATATAGATACATAGAGCTAATCTTTACAATTATTCAAAAGTGGGACATCTACAGCCCAATAAAGCCTCAGCAGAGACAAGATTACTTTGGTTTTAGCCCACTTTTGTTTAATAAAAAATTGACCCAAATCCAACAACTCACCAATTGCTATTTCATATTTTTGCTTTGGTTTTTTAGCCAGAACACCATCTAATATTTTTACTAAAAAATAATAATTTAAGTAAGATAAATGATTTATTAACGAATACACAATTAAATGAATTCATGATAAACTACAATTGAATAAATTAATTTATGGATTAAAATAAAAATCAACATTTGATATATGATAAAATTAATCGTATTTCTTACTTCTTTGAAGTTTTTATTTATTTTAAAGAATACGTGTCACCTTACTAACCACGCTTGTAAATTATAATAATTTCACTATAGTGGATGTGATAATTTCCCTATCTACGAATTTATTTTTGATCATCGGCAATTCTAAGTGTTAAGACCCTTCTAAATATCTCATTGTTTTTAAATATGCACTAAAGATAAACTTATAGTTTATTTATATATAATATAAAAGACAATTATCCCATACAACAGTGGTGGAATGAAAAAAAAAAAAAACTTTACAACCATTGTTATATTTTATCTTTGAAATTATATTTTACGAGATACATAGTCACCCCACTAACTTTGCTTAGAGAATTTTTTTCTTTTCACCGCTCATGTATAGAATAATTATCTTAATAAATAATTAATATATTATATATATAAATTATATGTAAAAAAAATTAGTGCTAAGATAAACTTACAAATTTTTAAGTTATAGCAAAGGATAACAGTTTATCAATAGTTTTTGGATAAATATTTGTCCACTTCAATCAGAATTGTTTGGATTGCATGATTAGGTTATTTTTATCATGATAAGAACAAGAAAATTATAAATTATTTACAATGAAACAAGAAAAGAAAACTACAATTTTTTTTTAAATTTTGGTTTAACACTGTTCTGTACATTCATAATCTTCAGAATAAAAGAAGATTTCTAATTAAACCCTATTTAAGAAAAATCAAAACTAAAAGCTAGATATTCCATTGAAATGATCTTTAAGCTTTCCTAAGCTTTAAACTTACCCCTCTTTAAAATTTTTCTGTCATTTAAAGTTTATAAAAAAAGAAATATAAATCAGTTTGGTGGGAATCTAATGCCAATTAAGAAAGAAGTTTTCTCAGCATCCAAACAGGTTGAAGAAAAGAACAAAAAGGAAAATAGCGTTAACCTTGATTAATCGAGGGGGATCGATTTTAGGTTGTGCAAGGCCTTTTAACGCTGTTCTTCTTGCTGCTGAGAGGCGAGGAAGGCAAGATCGGCCTAGAAATAAGACCATGTCCAAGCGACGTCGTCTATTTACATCAAAAACTGCACCACGAACGCCTCCTCCAAAGACAACAATTTGGTTCTTATTCTTTTTATTGGCAGATGCGACTCTTCCTCTCTTATCCGCAAAGCCTGACTATGAGCTACTCTCTCTACTTTCTTCTTCTTCATCTGCACTACCAGCGACCTCGGTGACTCCAACTCCGCCTCCTCCGTCGACGACTCTCCACTCTCCACCTCCATAAGCGGCAGCTCCTTCTTCGACTCCATCAATCAAGACGTACGGTAGTATTATCGTTATAGCTCCGATTCTTTGGTTTTGTTTTAAGGGTGATGTAGCGGGGGAAATTTACAGGAGTTAAGGAGCGGGGATTAAAACGGTTCGTTTCGAAGGGTTTGGCAAATTATGCGGGGAAAAGACTTGAGAATAGAGTGAGAGAAAAGGCAAGTATCACGTGGTTGACTAAAAGGACGTGTGTGAAAGGGAGACAAATTTTAAACGTTCAAAAACCATTGCCTATGCCTAATTTAGAAACCAAACAAGGCAAGAAGATTATTCGAAGGGTTCTAATTATTTGCCACGTCATAAGGGATTAATTAAGAATAAAATCTCAAGATTTTTTTTTTAAATTTTGTTAATTAAATCTAATGGGAATGCTTAAAAAATAAGTAATAGTGTTGAGGGTGGTGGAAGAAAAAAGAATCGGGATTAGCAATAGTATTACAGCGTCAAATCTTACTTGGCATGCATGATTGTGCAATTAAGCGTGTTTAAATATTTGGTGGAGTACACGTGGCAATGAATTGAGGGGCATGGGATATTGAGGGAAGGAGGTTAATTACGTATGAACACGTGGCAAGGAAATTGATTCTTCTATGTTGATTTTTCATTTTTTTAATTATTATTTACAAAAATGTTAATAAGGAACCCTACTTAAGATTAGGAGTGAGCAAAGGTCACCTAGCGATCGTCTTGAATTAAAAGAATTTTGGATTAATTTTGCATTAATTTTGTGATTTATGATAATTTAAATGTTTTATAATGGACACTTTCAGAATGATCAACGGTCTTAAGTATATATCAATTAATCTAAAATGAAAAATTGAAATCTAAGAGATCACTTTTGAATAGATTTTTAAAATGAATAATATACATTTATATATAAATAAAATATATAATATTCAAACTTTTATATTTTAAACTCTTTTTTAATATTTATCAAACTTTTATTTATAATATCGAAATATCACCATTTTGAATGTTTACAGTTGAAAATTTTAAAATCTAAAATTCGATTATACACCTCAAAGTTGATCTTAAAATCTATCTTCGAAAATCTTTAATATGTTGATGGTTCAAAACCTTTAAAATCTATCATCCATAAATGATCCATGATTTTTAAAAACTGCCAGTCTGCCACCCAAGATCATGTTCACCAATACTTAAAGATGATATGTATATATTGATTTTTTTTAAAAAAAAAAAAGAAAAAAAGGAAAAAACAGAGAACAGTATTGCTAATGCTTCCAGGAAGCAGCATCAGCAGCTCCGGAGTTTGGCACCATCCAAGGCTTTAAAGCCTCAATGTCCAGAAACAAAAATCCTTAATGATAGACACATTTGACCTTAACAAAGTCAAGTCATTCACATTTTGGGAGTAATATGATGCCACGAATTCTTAGTTCATCCAGTGACCACATCATCAACCCACAACTAGCCACTTCATTAACATCTTGGGTAAAATACATGACATCATCCCCCAAAACGGTGGAGCTAGAGCTAAATGACCATAATTCAAATATATTAATCTCAAAACAACAAAATTGATCAATTAACATCAATCCGACAGAAAAAAAACCTATAGCGACAATATCCAGTACAATAAAGATCTAGAAACAAAACTCAAAACATGTCTAATAAGGAAGAAGGCAAGTTTCAAGCAGAGGCTTAAGGGTTCCTAGTGGTGGTAGTAGCCTAAGGTTTTACTCGTCTTCCTCTTCGTCACCGTCTCCGCCAGCAGCCTTCTTGGCGGCTGCTCTCTGGTTCTTTCTCTTCACTCTTCCGGGGCGGCCACCTCCAAATGGACTTGTCAGAGAGAAGTCGATATGTTTTTGAGAGTCAACCCTCACCATGAAGGATGGGATGTTAACGACCTGCCTACCGACCCTATCGAGGTAAGACCAAACATCAGGATACAACATTCGGAGTATCTATAATATCTTTTGGACAACCAAAAGTATGTATCGATAAACATATTCGAGTAGGCTTACATAAATGAAATTGCTCAAACATATCACGTATAGGAATATGCAAAGCACAAGGAATCAAATCACAATCGGCTAGGGGATTTTTTTTTTTTTTTCAGAAAACTAGTTTCAGTTGATCAGATAAATTCTCCAAAAGAATGAATGCTCTCTAAGTTTATATCATGAAAACATACACCTCTAAACCGAAGCAATGTTTTAACCGATGAAGCAAATTTCATGCACTGTGAAAATTTCCTAATAAAACATCCTTTCAAACAAACAGTCATCGTTTATGAACACATTACAGAAGATGTCTGGCACACATGGAAATGAACATGATAAACAGCCAAAGAAAAACAAAAAGTGAACCTTTACCTGATATGCCTTTGCCTAATCAACACGCGAGCATGGTGAATCGACTTGGCCATACCAGACTTAAAAACAAGTGTTTGCAGGCGGCGTTCAAGGAAGTTCTCAACGGTCAAAGCCAAGACATAATCGAGCTTGTTCTGGCTCTCATCCAAAAGTCCATACCTATTCATCCTACGAAGAAGGGCTTCACCTTCAAAAATACGACGAGGGTTCTTCTCATCAAGAGTAAGAAGATCCCTAGCAGCATTTCTGATACGGCTCAAAGCATACTGAACCCTCCACAACTCCCTCTTACATCGGAGCCCATACTCTCCTACAAGCCTCAACTCAGCATCCAGACGTTCCTTCTCATATGGACGCCTTGGCTTCTTAAATGTCTTTCCATCTATAACAACACATCAATTTGACCAATATATGAATAACAATAATAAAAAGAAAAATACTATAATTTGACAACTTAGTAATTCAGAGACCAATAACCTAACCTCAAATGAAGCTAAAACAATTATAAAGCTTATTGCTATTTGATATGTTTGGAGCTCAAGTTTGGAATCTTTCTAATTGTTATTAAGTAAGTCATACTATAATCCTCTCCAGATTTACCCAAATAGCATTCTAATTAAGCAAATCTACAGGTAACAAATAGATCAGAGCGGCTAATAATGCCTAAAAAAACAACAAAATCCAACCTAAAGATAATTTTTAGCACTCAGAACTACAGTAAGCTAAATAAACCCAGCTACATTGCTAAATAAAAATGAGAGAATTTATTATAATAGATAAATAAAAACACCCAATTATGAGAACCCAAAAACAATTAAACTGAAAAGACGAAAACTTTTCATGGTAACAATACACGCTCAATTGAAACTACAGATATTAAGGAGAAAGAAGTAAAAGAAAAAGAGAAGCAAAACAAGGAATGAGGCTAGCTTACAGTTGCGGTAGAAACTGACGTGAACCATGGCGGCGTCGGCTTCTCGTCAAAGGCGAGAAAGAGAAAAGGCTGGGGGAAAGTGGTTAGAAATCAAAGGAGTGATCAACATGGGGGGAAATCCTGAACCCTAATGTAATTTTCTTTCATTTCTAGGGCTTTTAATGGGCTTAGCTTTTTTGGAATGGTTGATTTGGGCCTCTTGGGTTTATCTTTGTAAAGTCTAATCCGAGCCTTTGGGTCGTTTTATTTTTGGTACAATGCGTCAATAAATGAATATGTACGTTTAATATACATAAAATAAAAATTGATTAAGATACCTGATATATCTTATATTTGTATTTAAATTTTTAATATATTTAATAATTTATATTATGTTTATGTTTATACAATTAAAAAAATAAAATACGAGGCATGCATGGATTTCCCAGGATTAATATTTCAGTTATTCACCAACGAAGCCAGAATTTCAGCTTTCTCCAGGACTGGGGGATGCAGTTATCTCTAAGAAATCACAATCACTACAGCCTGAAACAGCCTTGCCAAATTCTGTCTCAGGACCCTTCTGGATATCTATAAAAGGCTTGACGTCTGCTACTGACAAAGGACCCCGGAATTGCTTGTTTTGCATGATTTCATCTGAGTTTCTGGGTATCTCCTCCACATTGACGACGAATGCCTCACCTTGCTGCTGCTGATCTTCTTTTCCTGGAAATTTAACATCACTGTAACCAAGCATTGGAATATGATGATCAATGTTTCTGTCAGGGTTGCTTAATGTAGCCTCACTTTCGCTATAACTATTAAGCAGATAATTAGATAGAGCCTCGTCTTGATCTCGATTGATCATTCCTGCCACCGAAATTGACTTGGGAGTCTCGTTTTCGTTAGGAACCAAGTATAAATTCTCCGACATTTCATGGTCGGTTCCCTCATTGACGCAACCATGGCTAATAGATGGAATGTTGCCGCCGACAGCAAATTTCCTCGGATGCATCAGCACTTCTAAGGCCAAAAGAGCAAGAGCACAGAAATCAGAAATCTTTGTTCCTGCTTCTTGTTTGCCTGTGCAATCCAATTTATAAGGATATTAGACTAAGCTGCTGTAATAAGCACCATAATATGATGGATTTTTAGAGTATCAGGTTATTGAAGAGGAGATTTCTTTTGGTTAATAAATTGTAGAATATCGTCCATTTTTTACATGAAATTGTTCTTTTTAGTACAAAGACGGCAGTGGTCTGAGGATAGGTAAGAGATTGTAGATATTGGGATTCGAACACTAAATCTATTGAATGTCATTTTTTAAAAATGACTGCATCAATCAATTGGGCTAAGCCACAAGTTCAAAGGGCTAGTATAAAAAAATGGATTACATTGTATTGAACATAGTTAGAAAGACCTGGATTTTGTTCCGTTTCCCACTTTCCATGATGCAATATATAGATTCTTTGTAGGTTCATACTTTAAGCTCTTTGGCTAACCTCTCCATTTCAGTAAAATTTTTTCTTTTAAGCAAAAGAAATGGAGATTTAAGATTGTTAATTAGCTCTACCTTTACGAAAAACCTCAAGTCCCTTAGCCAGATGATGTTGGCAAACCGAAGGTTGCGAAAGTAGAGATGCCAAAAGAGCATGCAATGCTGCAAGCAAGAAATCTGCCAAAGATGGTCCATTGGGTGAGATGAGTTCACTTTCTTCATCATTTCTCCATTTCCCATTATAAGCATTCACTGCTACATTTACCAGAAGATCATCAACACTAGGTCGTAGATCGGATCTTAACACACCACCACCCTGCAAGCATAGTTATTAATTACCTTTATTTGATTCATTAAAAAACATACAAGTCTGAATGGACAGAGATCCAAACCGATAACGTAGAGTTGATTCTGAGATTGAATTGAGTAAATCGCAACCCAAAAGCAGCTCACACAGGAGTAACATACCCTAGTGAGGAGAGTTTCTAATGCCTTTAATGCAGCAATCTTCAATGATATAGGAGAGGCCGAATATTTCTTTGGCACTTGGACTTCCAAATAGTCCCTATCTTGGTTCTCCTCCTCCAAAGAGTCAGTTGTTGAAGCATGCTTCCTTTTCTTGTCAGCGGGCAGCTTTGATGCTTCAACTGTAGCAAATTTTAAGTCTAGACTGGATATTTCTTGCTTATTTAGATACCAAGAGGCATCCAAATCAATAAATGCATTGCTGGTGAGTTCTTCAGCAATGTGTAAGGCTGCTCCTGCATAGGATAAAAGTTCGCTTTATGCATACCAGTGGACTTAAATTCCAGGGTACATATTTATATACATATAATATTTAAAGCAATTTACAATATATATATATATATATATGTAATATTTACCGCAAATTACAATCCAGGCAGAAGTACAATCTAACATATGCCAAATACATGGTGAGACAATTTCGAAAAGAGGAAAGGAAGTTAAACATAGAAAATCTGTTTCTAAGAGCCTGTAGTTCCCTAAAGTATTCATGTCTAACACTTGTGCTTGACATATATTTGGACATTGGAATAGAGATATGATTCTCCAAATATGAAAAAAAAACTTAAAAATATTGAGCATACTCATGTGAGGCATATATGTATATCCAACAGTAATGGTAACATAGCAGAAAATCACATTTTCTATACAAGAAAGTTAAGCGAACAGGCTTGAATGCTCATGCTGAAATCAGAAAGGAAACATCCTGGGTTTTACACCATTATTCAGATTTTTTTCCCTTTAAATCCAATGTGGACTAAGCAAATGCATGGTCATTAATATCAAGACTATAAAAAATGACAAAATATAAAATAGAAGCTTATTCAATCCTGTTTTACACTCTTCTAATTTAGCATCTGTTGGAATTTTATACTTTTATCGGAAATAATTTTGTTTTTCATCATTAAAGATACCCAATTAGAATCTATAACAGTAATTCAAGCACTGTAGATGTAAGACAGAATTGCAAATAAGTAAAGATATGGTAGGAATTAATCTAGAAATTTTGTTTGCTGCATACCAATACCCATAGATATAAGCAAGGTCCTTATGATGAAGTAAATTTTTGTCCTTAACACTGGCAATGTACATTTTTTGAAGCAATCTTTAAGGAGTCTGATGACATATCCAGCATGTGGCAATAGTTGGCTGCAACATTGTAATATAGAAGCAGGATGTTATCATCAACAACTAGAAGAATACATATCAACTATAAAATAAAATGGTCAAATCTTCACTTTTCTCTTTCATCAACCATGGAAATTCAATTATAAGCTCATAATTAGATAATGTTACTAGTTAATGAAGTGAGAGAGCCCACTCAAATGATCTTGCCTACCTTTCATGGGGTGTTTGGTATCTTCATTGACACTGTTCACTTTTGCAGAAGCATTTGGTGTCACATAACATCTAAAGGCATTGTCCTTTTTGGGCACTCACAGGTCCACAAGATTTTGTCACCCGAGTGAGGCGCCTCCATGTCAACCAAGGGCCTCTCACTCAAGCCACGAAAGGTACACTCTCCGGTGACAAAATCTTACGAGAACTATGTGTGCACAAAGAGGACACTACTTTGTTTGTTGTGTGACACCAAATGCTCCTATAGGAAGAGGTAGGATCATTGGTGATAACAAACACCTCATATGGGAGTAGGCAGGACCATTGGGTGAGACCCTAAAAATATTAGTGGAAATGATGTAAATTGCCCTTTTGTCTCCAAAAATCTTTGATTACTGTAATTAGGAAGGAGGCAGTTGGTCTGGCAGTATGCTATAAAGATAAAAAAAAGCAGTTTTGAATCTCCACTTGTCCTTCACCTCGATGTCCCTTTTATGATTGCAGCAAGGAGATCTAAACCATATGACTGCAAAACAGGAAGCTCAGTGCAAACAAATCCTTCATGCATGATTGCCATTGAAGACTTCAATGAAGCTTGAGAGAATGAGCCATGCAACGTCAGCACTCTCTTCACAAGAGTTAATAATTGATGAACGGGAACAATCACCTATTCAAACAACAGAATATGATTCCACCCACTGGATTGGAAATTGTGATCAAAACAAAAGCTAGAAAAAATGTTTGTCGTTGAAAGCGTTGATCAAAATAATTGTTAGATTACCTGAACAGGATAAGAGTTTGTCAGCATTGTGGTGCAACAAAGAATTAGTGTTGGGATTATGGATGTCAACAATTTCTTGGATTTTCTTGCTTCTAGATAAGGTGCTCTTTCTGAAGCTAATGGATCTAAATCTGGAATAAAAAATATGATTCGCTAAGGATCCTTCGAATACATAGAAATCTTGAAAAAAAAATGAAACATACCCTTGTTAGATATGTATACTCATTACCAACACTCACATAATCAAGTCCGAGTAACATAGAAAGCAGCAACAGGGCAAGAGCAAGATCAGTTTTTCTTTTTGTTACTTACCTTGTTCCAGACATTGAAAGACATCATTCAGGTGAATTTCAATTGATTTTAGTAAATCTTGCATCATAACGAACCAGCTATCTTTGTCACCTCTTGATTTCGGAAGGGATGCTAAGAAATAAGCATATCTCTATACATTGAAAATCAACAAAAGATATTGACTGATATATCAAAATAGAAATCTTTGATGCATATGAAACTTATGCATGCAGATGCTATTTCATGGTGTGTTCGAAAACTGCGATCACCTTCATCATACAAGAACTGCACTGGCCTGAAATAATTTTCGAAACAATGATAGCTTCAGCCTGTAAAAAAGATAATTTGCAGTCTTTTACCAATTGAGATAAGCTAACTATCAAGGCCATTCAGTTGTAGTCAAGCTTGAAGAACAATCAGTTAAAGCGACTTGAAGTTTCAACAGGCCATGGAAATATAGAACTTTAGCTTACTTTTTCATAATGAGGAAGAAACGATGATGGGAAGAATTCAATTATGGTGCATAGCACTGCAACTGCTCCTTCCTGCAGAAAACAAATCTCCATTTTTGAGATAGCAAGAAAGAAATATACGCCAAAGTAACTAACTGAAGGTCATGTCTTTGTCACTATCTATGTTACTCTGACTCTTCATTCTTTTTTTTGAATTTCCCATATTAGAAGCATATCTGGATACTAGTGTGAAATATGATCCTTCAAGAATCTTTCAAACATATGAAAATACTGAAAAAAAATTGAATATACCAGTGCCGGACACTCGAGTCTAAGTACCATGGGTCGCTAGGACACAAGGTAGAAATGGATGGCCTTTGACAGCACTAAAGACTTTGATATTATGGCAATCAAGCATTTCCAAGACTGATGAAAGTAATAAATAGCTTACCAGTACAACCTCTGAGAATTCATTATCTAATAGAAGCTCCAAAACTGGTTGAATGAGCTTCCCAGCTTGGGCTGTTACATCTTTCTTGACATTTGGATATTTACCCAACCTGAAGCAGGAAAATTAAGAAAATTTTTAGCATTGGAAAGTTTGGAGCTATGGAGTTTGTATTTACAGTAAAACAAAACAAGAAAATTTCAGAAAAAGATTGATGAAAAACCTCTTTAACAGATCCGACAGGGAAGCAAACGTGGCAACCTTAATAGAAGTATAATCTGATGCTGGCTGTTTAAATCCAAGAAATTCCACCATGCTAAAAAATTAAGAAACATACGAAGATACAACTACAAAAATCAATAACCATACGAAGATCAATCAACCGGACTTTTTCACTTATCTTTAAGTATTTGTATCTAAT
>JBBYHO010000021.1:1956707-1967640 GCA_038382025.1 Adansonia gregorii
AGTGAATCACAAGTAAGCTAAGGAAACATTTCAAAAGCTCTCAGCTTCTTTTGTTTGATCTTTCAAAATCTTCAAATTCCCATAATCAAGCCTTCCAATTCCGAAAAACCCAAACAAATTCCATCTTTAATTATCTCTTTATCTAAAAAAATTCAGTAACTTGTTCCCCACGCCCCTGCCACCAATAAAAATCGGCCCATTTTCCCATGCTTTTTTAGCTCATTTAAGTCTGGCTCAAAATCTGAACTTTCATATCAAATTCCGGGTTTCAAAACGTTAATCGGGTAGGACACGAAGTGGGTTTTTGATTTTAAAGCTTTTTTTTTTTTTTTAAGTTTTGATTAAAAAAGTTGGGAAAAGAAAAAAAGGAAAACAAATGAGTGCTCAGAAGAAAAAAGTGTTTCAAATTGAGGCGTTTAGGCATAGGGTGGTGATTGATCCGAAATATGCAGAGAAGATGTCGAAGGTTTCGGAACATGCGATTCATGAAATTTATAATCATAATGCTAGTGGACTTAGCTTTGAAGAGCTTTACAGGTTAGTTTGCCTATATCCTGTTTTTTTAAAGTTTTTTTAATTTTTGATGTGATTTTGTTTAATTATGCTTCTTTCTTTTTGAGTTTTAAGTATTTTGACTGTGTGTTGAAGTTTAGCTTAATTTTAGTTGAATTTTCTGGGAATTTGTTGGTTTTAATATCTTTGAACAATCGAGAATTTAAAAGCAAATTTTTTTGTAAATAGAAAAATGGTATCATTTTTGAGTTAATACCCCCTGAATACATGTTACATTTAAGTAGACTTGACAATTTGTATATTCATATTTTATTCGTGTATTTTATCGAGTTATAATTGTATTTAAAGTATTTTATATTAATAGAAAGTTTGATACGTTAATTATTGATATAATATAGGTTTTGGGAGATTCGTGCATTCTTGTTTTTTTTATGTCGTGTTTTTGTTATTTTTTTTCATGTTATGTTCGACGTTGTGTCCAATATTTCCAGGAATGCATTTAAGACTCTAGTAACTCTTGAGGAAGAAGGTAAGTTGACTAATCGGCATATTAGGCTATGATGAGTTGCCAAGACACCGAAGTTGTTAAATTTCTTATTCCGTTGTGAACTGGGAATCAAGCCTCTATTGCCATGGGTAACAATTGAAATGCTAGCAACAGCTATATATATGGAGAAAGCATGCATTAAGTGGTTTGCGTACTAATTTGGGTGATGGTTATAGGTGGTTCGATAAATAGTAGGCTTTGGATTTTAAACTTGGGGTTGCCTTCTTGGAAAATGAAATTTGAAAATGGTGTGAAAATGCCAGCAACAGCTCTAGATATGGAGAAAACATGCATTAATTGGTTTGTGCACTAATTGGGGTGATCGGTTATATGTGGTTTGATAAACAGTTGGCTTCGGATTTTGAACTTGCGGTTACCTTCTTGGGAAAATGAAATTGAAAATGGTGTTAAAGTGTTACTGTTAATGGTCCTGTGTGACTTATACATGCAGAAGGCAAAGGCTGATGAACCTAGCAAACAGACTTCGAGTTTGAAAGCTGCCTAAGTTGTTGTGAGGATGGTCAACTAATTGTCTGATAGCTGGTTCTTCAGAAGGGGCCACATACGAGATAGTTCACATCTTTTTTTTCCTTCTCTCCCATTGCCTTCGCAGCCACGTGGATCTCTCTGGTGTTGCTTTTTTTAGTATGCTACTTGGGCAGCTTTTGGAGATTTTGAGCTCGTCCCTTGTGATGGTAATCTACTTGGTATAAAAGAGAGGCCTTGTAAGAAGTTGTGGTATTCTTTTGTCTCATGTTCACAAATCTACGTTTTGGATCTTTGGTTCCTTCAAACTGTCATCTCTTATATTTATTTAGAAAATCCATGTTAAAGGTTCTTATATAGGCGAAGTTTTTGGCTATATATGTGATGCTATGTTGCTCCAACTCTTAATTTTTCTAGAAACCCATGTTTGATACCCGTTTCCAGCACATATTTGAACATTGTATGGGGATATGACTCTCTAAGAATCCTCCAAATGCATGGAAAAACTTAGAAAAAAATTGAACATACTCATATCGGACAAATACTTTTATCCCACACTTACACTTGAGTAGGAGTAACATAGACGTTATGTGCTTTATTAGCTTACTTCATCTTTGTTTACATGAAAAGAATGCGGTTGTGATGATCAACTATATCATTGTCTCATGTGGTGAAACGGTTTACTATTGTTGCAAGTTGCTACCCGATTGGAACTGTCTTGAGGACCGCCATATGATTGTGTCTTTGATTTTGTAAAAATTCATGATTTTGACATCTAGGTGTTGGTGTAAAATCAAGAATGCTTACAATATGGTATTGCACAAATTCGGGAAGAAGCTGTACTCTGGACTTGTCGCAACTATGACTTCTCATCTAAAGAAGATGTGTAATTCAATCGAGGCTGCTCAGAGAGTATTGTTTTTGGAAGAACTTAACAGAAAATGGGCAGAGCATAACAAGGCATTGCGAAAGATCCGAGATATATTGATGTACATGGATAGGACTTTCATCCCAAACACCCACAAAACCCGGGTTCACGAGCTTGGTTTAAATTTATGGAGGGATGTTGTCATCCATTCCTGCAAAATCCAGGCTAGGCTTCAGGATACACTTCCAGAAAATGTAAGGAGAGAGAGGAGTGGTGAAGTCATAGACAGGGGTTTAATGAGAAGCATCACAAAGATGCTAATGGATCTGGGTCCTTCTGTTTACCAGGATGATTTCGAGAAGCCTTTTCTTGAGGTTTCGGCTGATTTTTACCGTCTTGAGTCTCAAGAGTTCATAGCGTCCTGCGATTGTGGGGAGTATTTGAAGAAAGCTGAGAGACGTCTAAATGAAGAAATAGAGAGAGTCTCACATTACTAGGACACCGGAAGTGAAGTCAAAATAACAAATGTGGTAGAAAAGGAGATGATTGAAAGTCATATGCACAGGGTTGTGCAAATGGAGAACTCAAGCTTGGTTAATATGATTGTCGACGACAAATGTGAGGACCTAGGAAGGATGCATTACTTGTTTCGTCGGGTACCCAACGGGCTTCTTGTAATCAGAGATATCATGACTTCATACATTCGTGATGCTGGTAAGCAGCTAGTTGCTGATCCAGAAAGGCTAAAGGATCCTGTTGATTTTGTGCAACATTTGTTGGATTTAAAGGATAAACATGACAAGATTATCACTTCAGCTTTTAGCAATGACAAGACTTTCCAAAATGCATTGAATTTGTCTTTTGAATATTTCATCAATTTGAATTCTCGGTCTCCAGAATTCATCTCTTTGTTTGTAGATGACAAGCTTCGAAATGGCTTGAGAGGGGTTACTGAAGAGGATGTGGAGTTGGTACTTGACAAGGTGATGATTACCTTCAAGGGAAAGATGTTTTTGAGAAGTATTACAAGCAAGACTTGGCCAAAAGGCTTCTTTCGGGGAAGACTGTCTCCGAAGAAGTAGAAAGAAGTTTGATTGTTAAGCTCAAAACGGAGTGTGGGTATCAATTTACTTCGAAATTGGAGGGTATGTTCACAGACATGAAGACGTCACAGGATATGTTGCATGGTTTCCTCGCAAGACATGGTTCAGATATAGGGAATGGCCCCACTCTTTCTGTCCAGGTCCTCACTACGGGATCTTGGCCGACTCAACCGTTTACTGCATGCAACCGTCCCGCTGAAATTATGGGTGTATGTGAGAAATTCCGTAATTATTACCTTGGGAATCATGCTGGGCGGAGACTGTCTTGGCAAACAAATATGGGCACTGCTGATTTGAAGGCAACCTTTGGTAAGGGTCAGAAGCATGAGCTGAATGTTTCCACATACCAGATGTGTGTCCTTATGCTCTTCAATAATGCCGATCGACTAAGCTATAAGGAGATTTGAGCAGGCCACAGAGATACTGGGGTCAGACTTGAAGAGGTGCTTGCAATCTCTTGCCTGTGTTAAGGGAAAAAATGTGTTGCGAAAGGAACCTATGAGCAAGGACATTGCTGACACCGATACCTTTCTTTTCAATGACAAGTTTACGAGCAAATTCTTCAAGGTCAAGATAGGCACTGTGGCTGAACAAAGGTTGTCCGAACCTGACAACCAAGAAACTAGGCAGAGAGTGGAGGAAGATAGGAAGCCACAGATTGAGGCAGCAATAGTGAGGATCATGAAAGCAAGGCGTGTGCTGGATCATAATAACATTGTTGCTGATGTCACGAAACAGCTACAATCACGGTTCCTGCTCAACCCCATTGTAATTAAAAAACGAATAGACTCCGTTATTGAGCGGAAGTTTTTGGAGAGGGATAAAGGTGACCGGAAATTGGATCACTATCTTGCTTAAAACTAATTTGTGATTGTCTTACGTTGTCAGGGTCTCGTGACCTTTTATTTTGCCCTGCTTTGATATCAGGTCTTCTAGTTCTTGCCCTGGTATGTGTAGCCTTGCCTCCATTTAATAAGTTGACAAATTGTTTCTTGAATTATAGGTTGTTCACCTGAATTCTTGATGCATCTATTGGTTACAATTTGTGTTGCATTGATTCCCCATTTGCATAAAAGGAAGACTTTTGAATCGTCCTAAAATGTTGTATTTTATAAGTTTAAAATTCAAATTATAATTTAAAATTTTTTATTTTATTTTATTTTTATTCCAATAAGAACGACATGAGTAGTAATATACGCTTGTGTTCACGGAAAAAAAACAAAAGTTTAAGTTCATGTAAACACAATTTTTTTTAAAGGACAATCACAAATCTTAAATAAGATTTGTTTTAGACTAAAATGAATGAAAATACTAATGGTTTCATTGTTTAATTTGTTGAATTTTAAATATATATTATATTATTTGGATTTTTTTTATTTTCTTGAAATATTTGCATGAGATATCTGTGACCAATATATATTTAATTATAGGACACATAGTATAATCTTCTAAATATATGTACTATTATTGCATAAATTAATGTAACAATTTATTTATTTGTAATAAACAAATTCGAAATATTCAAATATTTGAAATTTTCAATTTTAAAAAATGAGTTAAAGGCAATATTTACAAGGATTTACTTCATATTAGACCTGACAATATTCAATACAATTATACGAATATGACATGCATAAGATAAAAAAAATATAACAATTATATTTTCAAAATCTATATAATACAAATTATAAATGTATCAAAATTGATAAAAATATAAAAAACCTTAAATACGATTATGACACGATAAGATATATGAATATGACACAAATACACGAAATGCCAGATCTACTTCAGATTTGGGATTGATCAAAAACTACTATTTATCTTACAAAAGTCTTGTTAAAATTCTGAGAATACATCAACAACTATTGTCTAATTTATCAAATAAAATAAACAACTACTGTCCTATTTATCAAAGAAAAATAAGATAACAACAAGATGATTAAGGTTCAATGGTGGAAACCAACTCAATATTATAAGCCACCAACCAAAACAATAGCTTGACAATTGATTTGTCGTCAAGTGAACGAGCGGCAAACTAATCGGTATTGATAAAACTAAAAGGGAAAAAAAAACACCGAAATCCGGTTCTACGTTTCATCATCACCATAATAATTATAACACAACCAAAATTTCTCTCGGGTGGATCTGACAAGTCAAACACAATACCTTAGCTCTTTGATGTTTGTTTTTCCTTTGCCTTCTGGATTTTCAGAACCTTCTTCACAATTTTTTGCTCTTCCACCAAAAAGGCTCTAATTACCCTGACACAAATAAAACGCAGAAAAAGAATTCGACGATTTGAATCAATCAAAATAAACGAAAAGAAGTAAAGTAGCATCAAAGAACCATTTAACAGCTATAAATAATGCACATAATTGTACCTCTCTCTAACAGCACTTCCAGACAAAACACCACCATAGGCACAGTTCACAGTCCTGCAGTTCCTAGGCAATCTAGAACTCTTGTATTCAGCAGGCCTCAAGTGAGGAATCTGAAAATGAGAGCCAGGTCAAAATGCTTCAATGAATCTCATCATCCTCATATATGCTACTTGGACTCGAGGTTGAGTGTTCGACATGAGTACGTGTCCAATAAATGTATACTATTTTTTTCACAAAATTGGAGGATCATGCAGACATAACCATGTCCAAATAGTACAGGGCAGTGATGTCAGACATGAATGCTTTAAGTAAAACGAAGAATCAAAGTAACGTAGACCTCCTGCTCAATAAGAACCAAAAACAGACTACTTAAATAAAATAATAAAACGTAAAAAAATACCATACTTTCCATATTGCCAAAAAAAAAAAAAAAGGTTTTACATTTCCATCTTAATATAATGCAATGTGCCACAGTTCGTAAATTTCCAACATACATGAATGTTCAACCATAGGGATGACTGAAAGTTATCATAAATTCCGAATTTTTCTGATGAAAACATCCTTACCTTAGGATTTAAAACTGTCAAAACAGAGTGCTTTGCATACTATCCGTTCCAATAAAAGTAGAAATGATCATTATTTCCCATCTTATAACTCTTAGATCTTCAAAATATGATATAAAACTAACTGAACAGGATTAAAATCTATGCTCAATTTGGAACATAAAAAATCATTAAGCAAACAACAATGAACATAAGCAGAGAAAAGTAATATTTTTTTTAATCATCAAAATCATCATTTCTTAATCATATAAACAAAAGGGTATCTAAATTTTCATATGCTTATTCGATCAATCCAACAATGAAGCAATAGAAACCCAAAATTCAACCCAAGAATCCAACTTTAACCAACAAAAAAAAGAGAAAAAAAAAAGAACTTACACCCTGGACACTTGGGGCCACTTGCTCTCTTCTTAGTAGTCTAATAAACCAATTTCCCACCTTTAAAGGAAAAAAAACAGGGAAACAATCAGCATTATTTTCATTACGAAAGAAATAGAGCACCAAAATCAGCATCGTTTAGAAACTTCAAGACTTACCGGGGTCTTAACGACACGGTGTTGGTTCGATTTTGTAGCTTAGCTATGGCGAGTTCAATAAGTGAGTCTTCGGACCATTTTTTTGAGGTTTGTAAAGCTTTGGGTTTTGTTTTCTCTGCTACGATTTTGGGAAGACAAGAAGTGAAACAAAGCAATTTTAGAATCGGTTTCGGCGAAGAGAATTTATGAATATGGATTCTTTTAGATAACTCTAGATCGGACGGTTCTTGAAATTTAGAGCTGTGTTTATCAACGGTTGAAATTATGCACCTGTGTTTTTTTTTTTTCTATTTTATGCAGATAAATAATTGATATGTTTTTTTATGAAATTGTTTTAATGGTTATTTGAGTATTTAATGACACTTACAATTATTTTTATCTTTTAAATGGGCTTTGGAGATTGATTTCATTTTCATCCATACTTAAAGAATTTAGGTCTAGAACTTTAGATCATTAAAATATTCATATGACATGAATGAATCGAGTTTGAACGAAAATATTTTTATTTATATTTATTTATTTTTGAATATATTCGTATTTAGCTCGTGTTTGTTAAAAATTTTAAATTTTTGTTCGTATTCGTTTGTTTAAAAATTAAATGTGTTAATTTGTTTAAATTAAATGACCTCTTTCCTGAATATTAAATGAATATATTCATGAACATATGATCAAACATATTCGTGAGCAATTAGAAATATATTCATAAATAATAAACAAAAAAATCTAAATAAATTTAAACAAACAATAAATATATATTTATTAGTTTTAAATATAAAATAATAAAACATAAATATTATTAATTATATTATAAATAGATAAAACAAAAATAATATTATTATTAATTATATTATAATTAAACAATAAACGAGTTTTAAATGAGCTTTAAACAATTTATTAAATAAGCTTTAAATAATTCATAAATGAGCTTATTCGTGAATATAAATGAACCAAACATATTACATTCATGTTTGATTCGTTTAATAAACAAGCTTCAAAATCTAATTTATATTTATTTATTTAGCTTAATAAACAAAATAAATAAACAGAAATCAAACTATTCATAAATTATTTATCAAGTGCTATGCTCATTTATAACCCTAAAATTCCATGCCATATTATTTTTAAAATTTATACTTTTCTTTAAATTATAATTTTTTTTTCTTATAATTGCTTCCAAATTATTTAACTTATGCTTAGTATTATATTATAATCACTCCAATTTAAGAAATCTATAAAGCATTTGCTTCCTTCATCCTTTGGACCAATTTCCACCTTAACGTTATTTCTTTTTTCACTTGTTTTTAAGGGATAAAATTCCCTCCATGATTTTTCTGTTTATTATTATCTAATTCAATTTTAATCATCATTCATTTTATGATAAATTATTTTTAATGTTGACTTTAATTTCAATGATGAAATCTTAAAATAAAGAGAAGCAAAAATGAGGTGTTTCCTAGTAACATCGGATCGAATTAAATTTGAATAGAAAAAGTATGTTTGTTTAAAGTGTCTCTCGGTTCGTCAGGTTTGAAAAAATCATTTTATTAGTGAAAATATTAAATATATTTTTAGATATTAAATTTATATTTTTGTTATTATTTTATTCATTAAACAATGGATCGGACCAGATTAGCTCAAATATAAAATATTTTATCCTAGACTCAACCTAGATCGGACTAGATCCATTAACATGGATGGATAATTCTCCTCTTAAATAGATCTATAGTTATGATAAATGAGATTTTTTATGAAGTTATACGTTTAAAAATAATAATTATATTTAAATATTAGAAATTTTTTAATTAAATTATAAAAACGAACCAACTAGCATACAATAAAAAAAATTCAATATAATGATATTCGAAGTTAAGTTATTGTTTGATAAACTGAAAATTACTAAACTTTTAGAATTAAATTTGCAAGCAATGTTTGGTATATTATTGAAAATTAAGTATTAAACATAATTACATTGTTTGATAATTGAAAATATTTAATTATAATAGTTATTTATTTCACTATTTTAATAATTTAACATAATATTTTATATTATTTTAGATGGTTTTTGATAAAATTTAAAAGATATAATTTAAATATTTTGTCTTTTGTAACAAAGAACTAATAATTTTTTAAATATAATTTTTTAAAAATAAATTGACTTAACTTATTTTGCATTAAATTATAACAATTTGGTCCCTTTTTTTAATTAATAAGTTATAATGAAGCTCTAAAAAATTACTTATGAGATTGTTATCATGTGGGCTTTGCTTCCTCTTTCAAGTTATAAAGCTCTTTTTGACAAGTTTGAGAGAAAAATAAGATCTTTTAGGAATAAATAAGGAGATTTTTGAAAAAATTCTCCATAAAAGTTGGATTTGGCCTTACATTTACTTAGAAGAAATAAATAAATTAAAAAAATGAGACCAAACAGGTACGAGATAACACTCTACTTACTTATTTTAGTCAGCATAATTTTTAGAAAATTTTCTAATAAATAAAATTTAATAAGGATTATCAAACAGATTAAAAAATAAAATGTTAAAATATTTTAATGGATTAAAAAATTTCAATAATTTATCAAATATATTCTAAGACTTCAAAAGTTTATCACTAAATCAAGGCCTCATGGCAAGAAGATTAATAATATAAAAAAACTTTTCATTTGAGGAGAAAGATGTCTGTTCGAGATAAAAGTGCTCATGAGTCGATTTACTTGCTCAAAGCTTGAATTGTCACCTAATATATTAGAGGAGTTGGAAAAAATTATTAAACCCTAAAAATGAGTTTGGCAAAAAAAATAATTTATTTAAAAAATGGGTCGGACTTGGATTTCTAAATTCAAGACTTAGACCTTGCACAGCCTAACATGTTTTTGTAAATATATAATATATTATTATATTTTATAGTGTAAACATTAAGTTATCTATATTTTAAAATTTAATAAAAAGAAATTATTAAACTTTTAAGAATAAATTTTAAAAACATATTTTTAAAAAAATAGAAAAAAATAATTTAAACGTGTCTAAATAGGTTTGAATTATCTATTTATAAATATGAGTGAGTTTAAAGAAAATTCAAAGCCCACATTTTAGGTTAGACTAAGCTTCAAAAAGTATAAATAATGTTAATAAAATATTGACCCGACCTAATCGAGTCCCTTAATAACTGTGCTTAGAGATGCTAATTTGCATTTTATGAGTCATAATCTCATCCAAAAATTATTATCGACATTTTTTGTAAATTTGGGATCCTAGAAATCAATAGCCTCACAATCCAATAGATGATGTTACAAAATTAAATCTCTCCACAAAGTAACGTCCACACATTAGAAATAACTAGCAAATAGAGTAACAAAATTTCCTTTCTGCTACATTAATGCTTTGAATTCATGGCCAACAAATTAAAAGAGTAGGAGGAGAAAGGACAAAACCAAGATTTAAGACTAAATTAAAAAAAAAAATACAACTTACAATATTAAAGACTTTTTTGAACAAAACAAGCAGACACAAAATTGGGTACCTCATCTTTCCTATTCCTAGGCTTTAATTTCTTGTACAATTTGTCAAGAGTTCTAATATATCTTCCCTGGTTGCTTTGCCCATTATGAAATTTTTTTTGGGGGGGTAAATTAGCCAAGAATTTAGAGCTTGTTATTAGAGGACTACCTGGGAAACCTAAAATAAGTGTAGTTACTTTTAAATCATATAATATTAGGTGATTTATATTTTGAATCACTAAACTTAGTATTAACTTTTATATAAGTCATAGACTTTTAATTTTATCAATTATTTCATTGAACTTCTATCATTAATAAATTAGATTGCTTAAAGATAACTTTGTAAAGTAATTTTAGCAGCAAAGTTGACTTAGTATACGTACATGACTTATGTTTTACATTTCATCAAGATAATTTCTAATAGAGATACATCACGTATG
>JBBYHO010000021.1:1979344-1991194 GCA_038382025.1 Adansonia gregorii
ATGGCAATGCCACTTCAGAACGTTGCAAATGGACAGGTATATCTTGCAACAAAGCTGGAAGCGTCATCGGTATTCACCGTCGATGGATGGACGGTGAAAAACTCGAAAAATTGAATTTTTCATGCCTCCCAAACCTTCTTTATCTTGATCTTGCTTCGTCTGGGGTTAGTGGCAGCATCCCACCTCAAATAGGTGCCTTATCATCACTGGAGTACCTCGATCTTTCTTAGAATCATATAACAGGTGAGTTACCTCACTCCTTTGGAAAACTTACTCGGTTAATAGAGCTCCAACTTTCCGGTAACTCTTTTGCAGGATCTATCCCCCTAGATTTGGGAAACTTGGAGAGTTTGTTGTATCTGCAAATGGTGAGTTGCAGCATTGTTGGTACTATCCCTTCTACTCTGGGTAATTTAACCAATTTGGAACAGTTGGACCTATCCTATAACCAACTTACTGGTCCTATCCCTTCTGCTCTGGGTAATTTAACCCATTTGAAACAGTTGAACCTAAGCCATAACCAAATTACTTGTCCAATCCCTTTGACCCTGGGTAATTTAACCAATCTAGCGCTGCTAGACTTAAGCTATAACCAAATCAGTGCAACAATTCCTCCGACTTTGGGTCGTTTAATCAATTTGCAATCTTTGGACGTCACTTCAAACCAAATCAGTGGATTCATTCCATTAGAATTAGGTAACATGAAGAGTTTAGTTGAATTACGTCTCAGTAACAACAAGCTCGAAGGTTCGATCCCTTCATCACTATCTAGTTTATCCAATTTGTTCAATTTGTACCTTGATTCAAATCTTTTGGAAGGTCCTATGCCAGAAGAAATGGGGAATTTAAAAGCTGTACGATTCCTGGACGTATCCAACAACAAATTAATTGGACCTATTCCAGCTCAAATTGGGGATTGCTTAACTTTACAAGAATTGTCCTTGGGAAAAAATCGTATAAATGGAAGCATTCCCCTTGGAATCTTCGATTGTTCTCGTTCTCTTGATCTAAGTCATAACTTCATTGAGGGAGAAATACCGCATCAAGAGGATTACTTGGTTCACTTAATGGTTTTGGATCTCAGCCAAAATAATCTAACTGGCATAATTCCTGAATATTTTAGGCATTTGGAAAAGGTCAATCTGTCATATAATTCTCTGGTGGGTCCTATTCCAGATTACTTTTTTTATGCATTTGGACCTGACTCATTGTGGGGAAACAAGAATTTATGTGGAGACATATCAGGTTTTCCTTCTTGTCCTCCTCCCATTGAAGCGAGCAGCAAGTTAAAAGTCGCTAAAATCATCATTCCAATTGTCAGCGTTTTAGCCTTCTTGTCTTTAGGATTTTTTTTTTCTGCCATAGAAGCAAAGCAAAAAATACCATTTCTGAGCCAAATGTCACAAAAAATGGAGATTTATTTTCAATATGGAACTTCGATGGAAGAATTGCATTTGAAGACATCATTAAGGCGACAGAAGACTTTGACATCCGATATTGTATTAGAACTGGTGGTTATGGTAGCGTTTATAGAGCACAGTTACCAAGTGGGAAGATTGTTGCTTTAAAGAAACTTCACCGTTTAGAAGCAGAGGTTCCAGCCTTTGACAAAAGTTTCAAGAATGAGGCAAAAATGTTAACAGAAATACGACACAAGAACATTGTGAAGCTTCTTGGATTTTGTCTTCATAAACGTTGCATGTTTTTGATCTATGAATACATGGTCCGGGGGAGCTTATTTTGTGTCTTGGCAGATGACACCGAAGCAGGGGAGCTGGATTGGATCAAAAGAGTAAAAATAATCAAAGATACTGCGTGTGCTTTATCTTATCTGCATCATGATTGCCACACACCAATAGTTCATCGAGACATATCAAGCAATAACATTTTATTGAACTCAAATTTAGAGGCCTCCGTCTCTGATTTTGGCACAGCCAGAATCCTTGACCCTGATTCATCCAATCAAACAATGCTCGTTGGAACCTAAGGATATGTTGCACCAGGTAAAGTTTCCAAACTTTGGGTGTGTTTTTGTTTGGTTATGCTAACTATCTGATCTACTTAAGGTTAAGTGCATGCCTTAAAGTTCATGTGAAAATGTCAAATTTTTTTTTTTTTATTGTGAAGGTCTTTATGGTAATACGATTTCAATTTAGTATATTTATCATGGATATCAAGTGTTGAAGTTTTCGTTCTGTAAAGACTGCAGATGTCCAATCTTTCAATGATTTAACAACTATATTTTAGTTGTAATTCTTTTGTCTTTGTGGTTCGCAGAACTTGCTTATACTATGGTTGTAACTGAAAAATGTGATGTCTATAGCTTTGGAGTATTGGCACTGGAAACACTCATGGGAAAGCACCCTGGGGAACTCTTGGTGTCACTGTCAACATTATCTTCCAAAAATATAATGTTGAGTGATATATTAGATCCACGCCTATCACTTCCAAGCAATCGAAGAGTTGCACAGGATATTATTTTTGCTGCAACAATTGCCCTCGCTTGCTTAAGGTTGAAGCCAAAGTTCCGACCAACAATGAAGCGTGTGTCTCAAGAGTTTCTTTCTCAAAAAAGACCATTAGCAGAGCGTTTCCAAGCAATCTCTCTGTTGCAACTCAAGAACCACGAATTGTATATGGATGGTGAAGGCGAAACTGAATCTCATAATTCAGGCCAAGATGGTGAAATCCAATTCTGTTCTTCAACTTAATTTTCATGTCTACCGTTATTCGAACAATGGAAGGCATCTTTATGTTATTTGGTCTTTTCGCTTCCTGTGTTTTCTTTGGATATCAGATGTTTGTTAACTCTGGCATTATACCTCTGCATAAAGCCCTTGTGTGTTTGTTATTGCAAATCTAAAATTTGAACCCTGTGTCTTTTTTATTTCTAGCGTCATACTTCTGCATAATTATAGCTGTGATTAGTGTGATTCGAAAACCATGTCCTGTTAATCAGTATTCTTACGAAAGTTATTGAGAATGATGGAAATTTCAAACTACGCTTTTCTGTTTCCCATTTTTTTCTTCGGATTCGGAAAGACATCCTATCCAAGGTTATTTCTCAATTTCCAAGCAAAAGATCAAACTCTAGAAAACATAATCTGATCTTTTCCCCTAACAAAACTTAGTACAGAGAAGAAATGCCTACACCATTATCAAGTACTTGATTTCAAGTTTCAAAGGAAAAAAAAGAAAAAAAAGAACACGGATCTGTCATCTTCTAACAGTGATCAGATGAAGAAAATCAATTCCTTCATTTTCTAACAATGATTTTGATTTACTTATGATTCACTGTTCAATCATAATCATTCTCCTTCTCCCACAACAGATTCACTTTAAATTAAAAAGAAAAGAGCATTGTTCAGCCTTGTTCTTGTTCAACTTATTTATGATTTCGTTTATAAAGCAGTAATGGAACCAACAAATGGTAGCATAACTTCAGGCCAATGCTGATCCAAGACCCCTGCTATGCCCAACATTTTCCACTTGTATGCTTTTAATTTTGTGTTGTTTAACAAGTTCTTATCCTTCATATGTAACCACTTACTTTGACCCTTACTAATGCATTTGCCATTTTCATATCATATATTGTTTCAATACGAACTATTTCAGCTTGAAGAAATTTCTTGAAGAAATTTCTTTCCATTAACAATTTAATAGATTAAAAGAAAATGGGTAGCTATTATTTTGCAATAAATTCGGAATTTCTCTGACATTTCTTTGCAACTATAAGTATGGAAAAGTAGTGGTTGACCTTGAAGTAAACAATGGGGCAAAAAGTAGTTAGATGTCCCAATGTAAGGGTGACTTTGAAGTAAACACTAGGGCAAAAAGTTGTTAGATGTTCAAACAGAAGATGCTTTCAGACTCGAGATTTGTTGAAATTCTTGAGTTTGTATATTTAATGAAAAAATTGAAAGGCAAAAACACTTTATTTGACCTAAATTTTTATTGTTTAAAATAGTTGAAATATTTAATTTTTTTCAAAAGACACTATTATGCGAAAATTTTAATTTGTAAGAACACTTGACTTAAATTCTCTAATTATATATCACATCAAGCTTTGTTTCAATTTACAGCAGTGATGATAATCATCGGTGAATTTTTCTATAAATTTCTGTAATTAAGAATGCTTTACTTCATCCATTTACTAATGCTGGAATTTCTCCTGTAAGATTATTTTAACTTCAAATAACTTAATTTGCACGGTTTTTTTTTCTTTCCCAAAAGGGTCTAAACTTGGAAATTTTGTCATGGAAATTGTGGATGTCAGACTACGAATTGACAATGACAATGGCAATATCCATGCATCAGATAGCTGGTTTCGGACCCATTTTGAATGCTGAATGATTGCATATTCAAAACGTTTGCATTAACATATTGGCCATATTGGCCAAATGATAGATGAAAAATTAACATGGATATTATTTTGAGTTTCCTTTGAGTTATATATAGAATTGTTTTGCAGTAACAAGGTGATAAATTGGAAAGATTAAAGTAGGACCGTTTTCATGAGGAGGGCCTATAGAAGGGCTAGCATTGAGATTATTTTACTAAGAAATAATAAGGACTTTCACTAATAATTTTACCATAAATTAAGACAAAGAAAAGTGAAGATAGATTAAAATTAATCCATTATATTTCTTCCACTCAAGATAAGGAAGCAAGCTAACCAAGGCGATCCACATCAGGAAGAAAGAAGAAGCATGCAACCTTTGCGATATTTCTATGCAACTAGCAATATTTACAGATGGAAAAAAAATTTATAGATGGGTGACCGTGAAGTCAATATTTGTACCAAAGACAAGATGTTTTCAGAATCAAGTTTCTCTTGGAAACTGATCTTGAGTTTGTCTATTCCATGGAAAATTTGAAAGACAAAATCAATTTACTTGACTTGACTTCTCTAATTACTTATTTATTTAATCACTTGTTTCAATTTACTACGATGATAATCACGTTTTCGATTAATTTTACACCAAGAAAAAAAAGCAGCCACATCTTGTATATTAAAAAAATTAAATACGTTCAATTCATTCTGAAGGTTATGCACATATTAACATAAGTGAACGTACAATATTATATAAAAGATGAAACATTTGAGTAACCATTAACAAGATTAACAAGTAAGTTTTTTGGAAGATAAAATAAAAGAAAAGAAAATTTGATAATTACTAGAGAGTAATAGCTTATTTCGCTTAATATACATTTGAGGCTAAAAAATAAAATATCAGTTTTAGTTATATATGATTTAATTTTACGTTTATTAATAATAATTGAATTAGTATTATGATTAAAGTGACATTAACTCAATTGAAAAATAACTGAATAATTTTATGATGAATCTTTGACTTGCAATAATCACAAATAAAATGAATAATTTTAATCATGAATATCAAAACATAATATAAATAAAATATATTTAATAAATAAAAAACAATGAAATAAGCACAACATAAATGAATTATCACGTCTAACCATAAGAAATAAAGAAAGATGCGGACAAAGAAGAACCATGCATCTTCTCTGATATATCTATGCTACAGCCAATGGGAAAATAGAGGGGGTTTTTCAGGCAATTACCTCTGAATATTACATCTATCATTAAGTTATCATTCAAATTTCGACAAGATAATTAAGCTGTACCTATCATATCACAAATAATTTGAATGTGTATTTTTATATTTGAACTTTATTATATTTAATCAAGGAGATTGTTCTACCTTCTATGCTAAAATAAATCCAAGTAATTTTCATACTGTATTAAATATGTGTACATAACAATTTGAACAACTAATTTCTTATAAATATTGATAATTTTTAATTTTTTTAAAAAAACTTACTATTAATGACTTCAGGATTACAAAATAAAAATGTATAGTGATATTCTAATACTACTGGAAGAAGTTTAAGGAAACAAGAATAAGGCTTCATAATTATAACCCTTCGAAACATGCACGCAAAATGCAAAGTTATAAGGGCAGCCGATGACTATTTTCTTTTATTTTGCTGCAAATGTAAATGAACAATTTCACTTAACTTCACTTTGTCGACAGTATATGGGCGTGATGCATATGTATTCACTTTGACTCACTACTTTTGGGGTTGTTTCGAGGGATGATCTTAAGGTAGAAATTAAGAAATAATTAAGACAATGATTTCCGCGTGGATCAGTCGACTCTCATGCCAAGCCGTAACGACTGGCTCGAACGAAAAGAAAGAGGGGAAGACCTTGACTTCCAAAGCAAAGTTGTTTAAATCCGACTGAGAGATTATTTTACTTTCGCTACTAATTTTACCTAAAATTAAGACAAAAAACTGGAGAACACACTAAAATGAATCTATGCCTTCCAATCAGGATAAGGAAGGAAGCTAGCCAAGGTGATCCACATCATGTAGAAAGAAAAAGCATGCAACTTCTGCGATATTTCTATGCAACTAGCAATATGGAAAAAAACGAATAGATGGGTGACCATGAAGTCAATACTTGTTTTCAACATCAAGATTTTATGGAAATTGATCTTAGTTTGCATATTGCACTAAAAAATTGAAATACGAAATCAATTTACTTGACTTGATATCTCCAAACACTTATTTCAAGTGAATTTACTTGACTTAACATATCCAAAGACTTATTTCAATTTACTGCAATGATAAACATGTTTTATGTTAATTTGACACATGAAAAGAGGTATTTACATTTTATATATTAAATATAAAAAATTGGTGAAATTCATTTTGAAGGTTAATGTACATTAACATTAGAGAACGTTTTATATTACTTAAGAGGTGGAACATTTGGGCAGCCATTAAAAAGATTAACCAATAAGTTTTCTGGGAGATGAAAAAATCTGCTAATCGTTAGAGAATAATAGCTGATTTCCCTTAAAATAATTTTGAGGCTAAAAGAGGGACATATGAGTGTCATTAATATATGATTTTATGGTTATTAAAAATTATAGGTAGGTGTCGTCCAAATACGATCAAGTTTAATTGATATGAGATTTATTTTATTAGAATATGTATCTCTACTATTATAAAACCTCTTATCTGATCTTATTTCCAAACAAAACTAAATACATAAAAGAAAATGCTACATGATTGTTATTATCAAGTACTTGTTTAGAAGAAGCTTCAAGGAAGAAAAGCAGAAGGCGAATTCGTCATTTTCTAGCGGTGTTCAGGCGAAGAAAATCAATTTCTTACTCTATTTGCTAGTAACGATTTTGATTTATTTATGGTTCACTGTTCAGTCACAATCATTCTCTCCCGCAACAGATTCATTTTAAAGTAAGAAGAAAAGAGCATTGTACGATCCTGTTCTTATTATTATTTATTGATTTATGATTTCGATTATAAATTAGTAAATGGAACCAACAAATGATAGCATGCATAATCATAGGCCTAAGCTGATTCATTACCCCTGCTTTCACTATTTTTTTTTTGGTACTTACTATTTCACTAATTAACTTTTCTTAACTTTTACCTCACTTTTTTTGTTCTTCCAAAAGCAAGTCAATAAGTAAAAATTTACGTACAAGTCGTGGTCATCGGCAGATGAAGAACGATGGCAATGCGACCTTGAACGCATCAATAAACTTTTTGGACCCATTTTGAATATTGCATTTGAAGCGTTTTATATGAAATTTGGACATAAATTTTTGATGAAAAACTAGTAAATTACGAAATTAATGGTAGAATTTGGGATCTTATTTATTTTTTCAAGTTTATGTACCACATTGAAAAAAATGTATATATTATACATGGATAATTGATAAAATTATCCCTTTTTAAAATGAATGGATGAGATTGAAGTCAATACTGACCAAAAAGATGATGTTTCGGTCTCTACTGTTTTTTTTTTTGTGGAAATTAATCTTGAGTTTGTATATTCCATGGAAAAATTGGAAGCAAAATCACACTTGACTTGATTTTTCTAATTACTTATATATCCAATCATGATTTCTCTAAATACTATTTAATATATTAAAAATAAGTGCAATTCATTTTGAAGGTTTAATTATGCTCATTAACACAAGTGAAAGTGTTATATTAGTCAAGAGATAGAATCTTTGGACTTCATCAACAAGGTTAGCAAATAATACCATTGCAAAAAGTATTAGCAACAATTTTGTGCATACTTTTGTTGCAAAATATAATTTGTTTGAACTTATTGTAAAAAGCCTATGAAAGAAAAGACCATTATTAACTGATAATAAAAATTTTTAAATTTAGTTGGTTTTGGCATTCAACATTTGTAAGTGATACATAGATAGTTTTTTACTAAGAAAGTTGAAACTACCATATTATTTTATTAAAAAATTTTTGATGTTACCATTCACTGTATTATTTTTTACTATGTTGTTTAAGTATCTTTTTATTGTTTAAAATAGTTAAAATATATATTCATTAAAATAAAAAGTTACACAATTACGGTAAAATATTAATTTTAATAGTTTTACTTGCAAAATCGATTGACTTGACTTCTTTAATTACATATGCTATCAGCTTGTTTCAATTAACAAAAGTGATTATGATCAACAGTGTTTTTTTAATATTAATTTATGTAAGAACGTTCCACTTCATAATTCATTTACTAATTCTATAATTTCTACTATATTGACTTCTTTAATTACATATACTATCAGCTTGTTTCAATTAACAATAGTGATTATGATCAACAGTGTTTTTTGATCTTAATTTATGTAAGAACGTTCCGCTTCATAATTCATTTACTAATTCTATAATTTCTACTATATGATTGTTTTACCATCAGATAACTTAATGCCACCCTTATTTTTTTTTTTCCTTTCCCAAAAGGGAGCAGACTTGGAAAATTTTATCATGCAAGTCGTGGATGTCAGACTACGAATTGACAATGGAAATGCCCATGCATCAAATAACTGGTTTTTTCTGGACCCATTTTGAATGCTGAATTATCGCATTAACTTAATTTGGGAACTATATGTTGACAAATGATAGATGAAAAATTAGCATAGTCTTTGGAGTCAGCCGTGGATAACGGGATCTATGTATTTTCCATGTTGCGTGTGGAAATGATTATTAGTTATTAGATTTTTTACTTTGATTTTTTTAGTTATGATTCAAATTCAACTGTTTGAGCATGTTTAATGCATCAGTTTTAGATTTGAAATAAAGTTTGCGAGTGGAAATGGCTAGTTAGAAGACCGACTCAGTCAACAATTTAAAGAATACGTCATTAATTAATAAGTGGTGTTTGATATAAGATGATCATTCATAATATCAAATCATGGTGATTTATGAATAGAGCATAGACTATAATTATGTGACAAGTACTTAATAATCTTATATGACAATAATCTTGAACTGGATAATCAAAAGTAATTAAATTCTTACTTTGGCGGATGATTTAATTCCTATCCAAAAAAGGGAAAAACTTTTATTACTAATTTGAAGTGATATGTAATTCAAACTAATATTGATTATAACAAATTCAAAGCTAAATTTATTGTTTCAAAGCAAATATTAATTATTTTTTAATGTCACATGAGTTGCACGTGATTTTATGCATTTAATTTTTAATTTATTAAATAATTTTAATAGATGATATATAATAAATGTACTAAAAATATTATGCCAATTGTTGAAATAATTTAAATATAATAAATATTTTGGTGATTCAAATACGATGATAACAAAAGAAGTTCAAATCATAATTAAAATACTTATACAATGTTAAAAATATAGTGTGGCAAAGAGATAGAGCAGACAGAAGATTTTATCAGACTCAAGACTTTTGGAACGGTGGGTCTACATGTAAATATTATAAAGTAAAAAAAAAAAGAAAAACGCCATAATTCTCCGTACTCCATGCAAAGGAAAGCCTAGAAAAAATGCAGCCAATGTCGATTTTCTTTTATTTTGCTGGAAAAAAAAATGAAGAATTTAATTGTTTTTTCTTTGTCGAGAGTAGATGGACGTCACTTTGACCACCATTTTTTGGGGGGTGTTTCGAGGAATGATCTTAACGGAGAAATTCAGAATGAAGATAGTGATTTCCGCGTGGGTTGGTCGCCTCTCAAACGACTGGGCTCAAACGAAAAAGATAAAAGGGAAGACCTTGACTTCCAAACCAGACTAGTTTAAATTCGATTGAGAGATTAGCCTGGAAATTACCAGCATACACTGTTATCAAAACCTACAGAAATAAGCTCAAAGATGGCCTCATCTGCATGGATAACTACCCTTGTTCTTTCTTACGTTACGATTGCAGTCGCGATTGCCTTTGTTCCAACTTTGGATTCTGGTTCGGCCATGCCAGCCGCGGCATCCTCGCTAGAGATGGAAGCAGAAGCTCTCCTCCATAGTGGTTGGTGGCGTAGGCACAGAAATTACACTTCAGAACGTTGCTACTGGCCCGGGATATCATGCAATAAAGCTGGAAGTGTCACCCGCATTCAATTGAATGAATATGTGTACGGTGATGAACTTGGAAAATTGAATTTCTCTTGCTTCCCTAACCTTGTTTACCTTGATCTTGCTTTTCGTGGGCTTAATGGCGACATCCCGCCTCAAATAGGTGCTTTATCATCACTGGAGTACCTCGATCTTTCTTACAATGTTCTAAAAGGTGAGTTACCTCAATCCCTTGGAAAACTTACTTGGTTAAAAGTGCTCCGGCTTTCCCGTAACTCTTTGGAAGGTTCTATTCCCCTAGATTTGGGAAACTTGAAGACTCTGTTGTATTTAAATGAATCTTCACTTAAAATAAAAAGTTTATTTGTGTCTACGTGTATCGGTCATATTTTAAGTATAACTGTTTATAATTCGAGTTAACTCGATTCGAATTATTATTTAATAAAAAATTTTAATTTCATTATAAAAAATATATAAATATTAATATAAAAATATTTTTTTATTTTTTATTAATTTATAAACAGTAATTCAAATTTTCAGGGCCGGTTTAGGTGGGCACAAGTCAGAGGCTAAGAAAAACTTGCTAGGTGCAATAAAAGTATAAAATTTATTTATATAAAGTAGTAAAGTTTAAAGACTTTTTTTATTATTTTAATCTTTATTCTTTAATTTGTCATATAAATATTATGTGAACATGATATTATGACTTTATAAAAAATAATATTTTAACTACCAGTTTTGATAATTTTCAGTATGGTTTATTTATAATTCAAATAAAAGACTCTTTTATAGGTCGAGCCTAATTAAATGCAATAAATATTTATTATTTGAAAAAAAAGATAAAATATAATTAAAATAAAAGAAGAACCGAGAATACCTTTACTGTTATGGTCTTGATCAAAATATTAAAAAGAATGTGAAAAGAAAATTAAAAAGACGTTTTCCAAAATGGAAAAAAAAAATTGAATGTATTTAATACCTTACAAAGTAATATATACTGTTGAATGATGAATTAAATCATACCTACACTTATATGAACTTGATCAAATTGATGAAGAAAATATGAAAAAGGTTCGGAGATAAGAGCCAAAAGGAAAAAATGAATTGAAAAATTTTTTTTTTTAAAAAAAGAAAAATTATCCTATCCATTAGAGTTTTTAGAGTCAAGAAGTAGAATTAATTAAAAATAAAAATGAAAGACGTGTCAAAGTTTTAATGAATATATTACTTTTCTTATTTTGATGAAAAATATATTATTTAGCAATTAATATATTTATACATATATTTTTAAAAAAAGTTGTTCGTAATTTTAAGTAAGATTATTTATTTGATGTATTGTGTATAAAAATATTTATTTGGTTTATATGTTTCTTTATAAATATCTTTATGAATCGATAAAATTTATAATTTTGAAAGTTTTCTTTCTTTCTCTTAATATATTTATTTGAT
>JBBYHO010000021.1:1994666-2014390 GCA_038382025.1 Adansonia gregorii
AACCGGTGATTATGGATTTTAGTTTAAAGATAATGAAGGTCCCAATAAAATTTTGACAAGCAAATTATCTTGTTTTTGATATTTATTATATTTTAATATATATATATATATATTGGTGTGAACTCATGTTCTTGCAAGCGGAAAAAGCGAGACAAAACCAGAGCAAAACAGAGAAGAAAACAAACTTCCTATTTGTAACCGCAGTTTACTGTTCTTCCATCTTCAAACTTCTTTTATCTTATGGCAACATGGTATCCTTTCATTTCACTTTGAAAAAGAGTAAATTTTCATTTATGGTCTCCAGATTTTGAACCCATATTATTATGATTTAATAAATTTCAGAAGATAATTTGTTGATTTTTTAATTGAAAATAATAATGATAATAATAATAATAATAATCAAAATCAAAATTATTCATTTTTTAAGCTAAAAAACGATTTTGGTTTTGACCAATGGTCTAACACATTAAGTTTCTTCCATCTTTCATTTTTTTTTTCTGACCAACTTTACAGCTTCTCTCTCTATATATACACTTCACTCAAAACACTCTTTTTATTCTGCTTTTCCCCCTTTACTTTTCGTTTCTTTTTTTCTCCTCTTTCAGCTTAGTTCTCGAACTGATAAACTCAAAAACGACATTGTCAGGTTTTCGAGACCTTGAAAAAGGGAGGGAGGGAGAGAGAGAGAGAGAGAGAGAGAGAGTTAAAAAGGGTTCTTACACTTTAGATCTCTCATGTCTTCTTTCACCTTCAGATCATCTCCTTGTTTTTTCCTTTTTCTTTCAATGGCTGTTTTCATTCAAAAACTCTAACTCAGTTGTCTTTGAATCAATTCAACTCAACTCATTGAAGCTCTTCCTTCCTTTCTTTCATTTTGTCTTTTCATTTAAAACTTGGGTTAGCCTTGGCTTTTGAGTTTAGCAATGGCTGAGACAACAACAGAAACAAAAGCGGTCCCTGAAGCAGAAAAGAAGAAACAACAAAGCTTGCCATTTTACCAACTTTTCACTTTTGCTGACAAATATGATTACTTTTTGATGATATCTGGTAGCATTGGAGCTATTATCCATGGTTCCTCAATGCCTGTTTTCTTCTTATTATTTGGTGAAATGGTTAATGGCTTTGGCAAAAACCAAGCTGATTTGCCCAAAATGACTCATGAAGTCGCCAAGGTTCAATTTTCCTCCCTTTTTTCCATAAAAATATACTAGAAAAAAACCAAATTTCCCTTCATTCAGATCTAAGATTTGTTCATTTTTTGTTGTTTAATGCAGTATGCACTCTATTTTGTGTATCTTGGTCTTATTGTCTGCCTATCATCATATGCAGGTATATTTCTTTTCCTTGTAATTTTTTTTTGGGGCTAATAGTTAAGGCCTTTCTGTTTTAAATGTATAAAATCTTTGAATCAAATCGTTCAAGCAACATTACAGATGTTGCATTGCGCCATGGTCTCGGTCAAAAGTGACTCATGTAGGTGCAGCCAGTTCAACAAAAACGGAGCGGCGTGTGCGTGCGTGCGTTTCGTGGCCACATGGTCTTAATGGCTGGCACTTTGTCCTTTTGTTCCTTCACTTGTCAATCTTAATACCCTTTTAATAAATTTCTCGCTTTCATTTTTTTAAAATTTTATCCAACATTATCTGACTCCCGTCTCTTTCATTGTAAGTACAGTTGATTCTTACCGTGCTGGGATAGCTGTTAACCTTTGTTTAAAAAGGAAAGATTTAAATTTTTACCATTTTTTTTCATTTTTTGGTCACCAGAGATTGCATGTTGGATGTACACTGGGGAAAGACAAGTAAGTACATTGAGAAAGAAGTATTTGGAAGCAGTTCTGAAGCAAGATGTTGGGTTCTTTGACACTGATGCAAGAACTGGGGATATTGTTTTTAGTGTTTCAACTGATACTCTACTTGTCCAAGATGCCATCAGTGAGAAGGTTGGTTGGTTTGTCATTTTCTTTCTTAAGCTTTTAATCTTTGGATTTCTGGATTTTTTTTGCCTCTGTTTCCTGGATGTAATCTGATGCTGACCATGGCTTTCGTTCTCAATTTTCTAATCTGGTTTTGTTGGTTATACATAAATGCGGGTCCCCTACCTTATTATTTTGGGTTTGAAACTTTGACTTTGTGTAACATTGACAGATGCTCAGATTCGAACTCCACACTTATTCATAAACCAGTTGGGCGCCCTGTGTTCATGTATTTGCATCGTTTGCCACTTGGTCTCTTAAGTGATGAATGGAATTAATATAACACTTTGGATGAAACAGAATTTTCTTTGAAAATTACAAGGACAAATCATCATTCATTAATTGTTGGTTCTTTTTTCCCCCTTTTTGGTGAAATTTTAGGTTGGGAACTTTATACATTATTTGTCGACTTTCCTGGCTGGTTTGGTGGTTGGTTTTGTATCAGCATGGAGGTTAGCCCTACTAAGTGTGGCAGTGATCCCTGGAATTGCCTTCGCCGGAGGCTTATATGCGTATACTTTGACCGGCCTCACTTCCAAGAGCCGAGAATCCTATGCTAATGCTGGCATAATTGCCGAGCAGGTGAGCTATTCTGGCCTAAGCGTGGAAAAACTTTTAATTATGTCTAATTGGCATAGCTTGCTTGCTGGATTGTGTCGTAATGAAGTGTTCTTATCAGAAATTTATCCATATATTACAATTTAAGGCCTTTATCTTTGGCAGTTTAAGGTTATTCTAAGTATTTAATCATCTGGACAGGCCGTTGCACAAGTTCGTACCGTTTACTCATACGTTGGTGAGAGCAAGGCCCTTAATTCGTACTCGGATGCAATACAGAACACACTAAAGCTTGGATACAAGGCTGGGATGGCCAAGGGCTTGGGGTTAGGGTGTACATATGGCATAGCTTGCATGTCTTGGGCCCTTGTTTTCTGGTATGCCGGTGTTTTTATAAGGAACGGACAGACTGATGGAGGCAAGGCTTTTACAGCAATTTTCTCTGCCATTGTTGGTGGCATGTAAGATCTTAAGCTCATGTATCATATCTTCTTTGATTAAAGGAATCAAGCTTTGCTGTGTATTATCTCGTATAAAAAAATTTTACAATTGCAGGAGTTTGGGTCAGTCATTTTCCAATCTTGGGGCATTTAGTAAAGGAAAAACAGCTGGTTACAAACTGATGGAGATTATCAAGCAAAAGCCCTCAATAATCCAAGACCATTCAGATGGAAAAGTATTGCCTGAAGTTAATGGAAATATAGAATTTAAGGACGTGACTTTCAGCTACCCATCGAGACCCGATGTTATCATCTTTAGCAATTTTTCGATTTTCTTTCCAGCAGGAAAGACTGTTGCGGTTGTTGGTGGCAGTGGTTCTGGGAAGAGTACTATCGTCTCTTTGATGGAGAGGTTCTATGATCCTAACCAGGGTAATTAAAGTGGCTTTTGTCATGTTTGAAGAATGAAACTCTTTGCCTTTGGATTATTGAGCTGATATTATTTGTTTTCTGGCTGAGCAGGACAGATTTTGTTGGATAATGTTGACATAAAGACACTGCAACTAAAATGGTTACGTGATCAGATCGGACTCGTGAATCAAGAACCAGCTCTCTTTGCAACTACTATCCTTGAGAACATACTCTATGGAAAACCTGAGGCAACAATTGAAGAAGCCAAAGCTGCTGCTTGTGCTGCAAATGCACACAGCTTTAGTACCCTCCTTCCTGATGGGTACAATACTCAGGTTGGTCTCTTCAAGTTCGATACTCTAGTCGAAATTTAAACAGTTAGCCCTGTATTAATTTATGTCATGATTTTTTTTTTTTGTGCATCTCAATGCGAATGCAGGTGGGAGAGCGAGGCATCCAACTCTCTGGTGGCCAAAAACAGAGAATTGCAATTGCTAGAGCTATGTTGAAGAACCCTAAGATCTTGCTTCTGGATGAAGCAACGAGTGCACTTGATGCAGGCTCTGAGAGTATCGTTCAGGAAGCTCTTGATCGACTCATGGTTGGGAGAACAACTGTAGTCGTTGCACATCGCCTCTCCACCATAAAGAATGTTGATTCAATAGCTGTTATACAGCAAGGACAAGTTGTTGAGACTGGAACTCATGAAGAATTGATTGCTAAGGCAGGGGCATATGCTTCATTAATCCGATTCCAAGAAATGGTGGGAAATAGAGACTTTGCTAACCCATCAACTCGCCGTTCGCGTTCATCACGTTTAAGTCATTCACTGTCGACTAAGTCTTTAAGCCTCAGGTCCGGCAGCTTGCGTAACTTGAGCTATTCTTACAGTACTGGTGCTGATGGCCGAATACAGATGATCTCAAATGCTGAAACAGACCGTAAAAACCCAGCTCCACATGGCTATTTCTGCCGGCTTCTCAAGCTAAATGCTCCTGAATGGCCCTATTCAATCATGGGAGCTGTCGGTTCTGTGCTTTCAGGTTTTATCGGACCAACTTTTGCCATTGTGATGAGCAATATGATTGAGGTCTTCTACTATACAAATCCTACCTCTATGGAAAGAAAGACAAAAGAATACGTTTTCATCTACATTGGAGCCGGTCTATATGCTGTCGTTGCATATTTGATTCAGCATTATTTCTTCACTATTATGGGAGAAAACCTCACAACAAGAGTGAGGAGGATGATGCTCGGAGGTACTAATTCGTAACTACAAGTTGCCTTTTTTCTAATTTCCCGGAGTGGACGAAGACAAGGGAGAAGATACTGCAATATGTATACATTGCCTTGCAATTTAGTAGTATGTTTGTTAATTTTGTGGTATTTTTTTTTTCAGCAATTCTGAGGAATGAAGTCGGATGGTTCGATGAGGAAGAGCACAATTCAAGCCTTCTTGCAGCCAGGTTGGCAACTGATGCAGCCGACGTAAAATCCGCCATAGCCGAGAGGATCTCAGTAATACTGCAAAACATGACTTCACTTCTCACCTCGTTCATTGTTGCCTTCATCGTAGAATGGAGGGTCTCAATTCTCATCCTCGGTACCTTCCCTCTTCTAGTCCTTGCAAACTTTGCTCAGGTAAGCTCACATTCCATCAATTTTACCATTTTTTTCTTAACTAATCTGGTCCAAGTTCACAGTTCAAAGACCCAAAAACCATGCTATTCAATAAAAATGTTTTTGTTTCCCAGGAATAATTTGAACTATTTTAAGTCCAGTAGGTTGGGGGGCATATGGGTAACTCCAGATTTGATAAAAGTATTTTACTTTGTCAGGTTTTTTTATTCATATTTCATCTATGGAATCTAAATTCACTTTAACTTTTCATCGAAGGAAAAAAAAAATAATATCCAACAATGGCTCTTCCCCACTTCTTTGCACGTGCTTCCTCCAACTTTGCTGCATCAACTTCTAGATATTAACAATATATAAATATATATGTAAAACATGACCCCAATGAGTGATTGTGAACGATAAAATATCAAAGATTCCATTGCCACCTATCAGCTTCCATACCTCCGAGAAAGTGTTCTTGTTAGAATTAGCTCATTTTCTTGAGGTTATAAACTACTATATTTTCCTTTTTTAAGTCAAAATTTTCATCATGTATAGTTTCTTTCACTTATTTTTTTTTTTTTTAAAAAATAGAGCACCGACACTGCCAGGTTACAGTACATATCAGTATTCATTCTGATTTTAGAAAAACCAAGTTCAAGGGCTTTCTGGTTTTTTTTTTTTTTTTCTCTAGGAACATGAACTTTGTTGTATTACCAGATGCCACCGAACCATAAGATAGTTTCAAGAGATTCTTGCCCCGTGATCTTATAATTCATTTTCTTTATGCTTTTGAAGATATTTTTATCTTCTTTATCTCTGTTACTTTGTTTTTATTTGCCCAGAGAGTGTGAGAGTGTCGGGTTATGACAGTAAAACAGTGTTATGACAGTTCCAAAGAGATAGAAAGTGCCCATGTAAATTTGCTGGGCTAGGTCATAAAATTTGTAGGGTTTTGCATATTGGCCTATGGTACTCCAACTCTTCATTTTCCATTTAAGTATCCATGGCTGACACAATATCTGAGATATATTTGGGCATGATTATGAGCGTATAATCCTCCAAATATATAGAAAAACTTGGAAAAAAAATTAAGTACACCCATTTTAGATGCATATTCGTATTCTATATTCATCCCACAAGAGTATCTATGATATTTGCATGGTAAAATCCTTTGTGCGTTGTTGTCAATTAAGGGTTTAGTTATCAGGCCCGCTGCTTATGTGGGGTTTCAGAATCTGGGTTTGTTTTTTCAAATTGAGGCCAAACTGACTGTTAGTCGTGTCTGTCTGCCGGACAGTGGCTTCAATAAGTTCGCGCATGCTTTTATAAACGGTGAAATGGGATTAGACTTACTTGCAATGTGTATGACGAAATGATCACAATCTTGTCCTTGTGGAAGGAGCTTTTATTTGCCTGGTCCTAGCAATGAAGTTAAGCTTGATTTGGATTTAAAGTGGCATGGTCCTACCTTATTGAAGCCAAACAAGACAGTGGTAACAGTTTGGAATTTGGACAAAAATGGGGAATTGAATCCTTCTTAAATAAAGATTAGATTGAGCACTGAAATTTAACATTGCATGTGCACGCTTTGGGTAGTGGCTAGCAATGAAATTTTGTATCTTTATGAGCCATTAATAACCTATGTTACCCAAACTCTCATAAATGTCAGACATTGATATACATAATTTTTTTTTAAAAAGTTTATATATAAAGGATCATATCTCCATACCTATGTTCAAATATATGTCGGATATGGATATTTTAGGAAAAATGAAGAGTTTAGGTAACATAGTTAATAATAAGTTAGATGTTGGTAATTTAATGGTTCTAATGCTGCCATTATTGGAAGCTTATCTAATTCATTTGATTGAGTTTGGCTCCTTTTTTGGAGTCTTAAGTCTTAAAACCAGTTGTTATCTGAAATGTCTTGGATTCCTTGTTAATGTAATATTTACAGTTTCCAGACAGTTGATTCTGTTTTATTTTGCTGTGCAGCAACTCTCTCTCAAAGGGTTTGCCGGTGACACGGCCAAGGCACATGCGAAGACTAGCATGATTGCTGGCGAAGGTGTAAGCAATATCAGAACTGTCGCAGCTTTCAATGCCCAAAACAAGATCCTTTCTCTATTTTGCCATGAGCTCCAAGTTCCACAGATGCGAAGCCTTCGTCGCAGCCAAACCTCTGGCCTCCTTTTCGGCCTATCTCAACTTGCTCTTTATGCTTCCGAAGCTCTCATACTTTGGTATGGCGCCCACCTTGTTAGGGAAGGTGTCTCCACATTCTCGAAGGTGATCAAGGTTTTTGTGGTATTGGTGGTCACAGCAAATTCTGTCGCGGAAACTGTTAGTCTTGCACCCGAGATTATTAGGGGTGGTGAAGCTGTTGGTTCGGTGTTCTCGATTCTAGATCGTTCAACCAAGATTGACCCAGATGATCCAGAGGCAGAGCCAGTTGAAACAATTCGTGGAGAAATTGAACTTCGGCATGTTGATTTTGCATACCCTTCACGACCTGATGTAAGTGTGTTTAAAGACCTTAACCTTCGAATCCGTGCTGGCCAAAGCCAAGCACTTGTCGGGGCTAGTGGGTCGGGCAAGAGTTCAGTCGTTGCATTGATTGAGCGATTCTATGATCCTACTGCCGGAAAGGTTATGATTGATGGAAAAGATATCCGGAGGTTGAACTTGAAGTCTCTTAGGCTTAAAATCGGATTGGTGCAACAAGAGCCGGCCCTCTTTGCTGCCAGCATTTTTGATAATATTGCTTATGGAAAAGAAGGGGCAACCGAAGCTGAAGTAATCGAAGCAGCCCGGGTGGCTAATGTGCACAGTTTCGTTAGTGCATTGCCCGATGGGTACAAAACACCAGTTGGTGAGAGAGGGGTTCAGCTTTCCGGAGGTCAGAAACAAAGAATTGCCATTGCTAGGGCTGTGCTTAAGGACCCAACAATTTTATTACTTGATGAGGCGACCAGTGCACTTGATGCAGAATCAGAGTGTGTGCTACAAGAAGCACTTGAAAGGCTAATGAGGGGCCGTACCACGGTCCTAGTGGCCCACCGTCTCTCGACAATAAGAAACGTCGACAGTATCGGAGTGGTCCAAGATGGGCGCATCGTAGAACAAGGCAGCCACTCTGAATTGATTAGCCGACCCGAAGGAGCCTATTCTAGGCTCTTGCAACTACAACACCATCACATATGAAGAGTTATTATTATTATTTTTTTCCATTGAAGCAGCATGGCCTTCTTGGGGTGGTAATTATGTTTGGGACCCTTTAAACCTATGTTTCCATCTCTCTTTTTTAAAATGATGAATAGCTGTAGATAATGTTAATGTGGGGAAGACTGTATCTTTGAGAACTACTGCCCATTTCCAATGGGGTTTCTGATGTTTAAATTATTTGATATCTAAGATGTATAAGCCCTTTGTCTATCCAGTTGATCAGGCTTTGCTGCTTCCCCTCCGTGTAATTGATTTTATTGTACCATAAAGTGCAAAACCCTAGACATCACATTTCCAGCCCTTTTGAAAACCCTTTTTCTTGATCTAGCTGAAGGTAGACCTGTGCAGGCACACTATTAATATATGTTTTAAAATTTATATAATATGAATTATTAACGTCTTAAAATTTTTACAAATATAAACATTTAAAACACGATAATAATATAATAAAATATATGAATATAATATGAATATACGAATTATTAAATTAGATAATCGGCATCTCTTTTTATTGCTTGCAGTTCCCAATGGAGTATTTAGATGGTTTAGCACTAAGTAGATAACTAATAATCTCTTTCTAATAACATTCACAAACATATTCACCCATTGAAATTTGTTAATAGCAAATGCTGCAAAAATGGATGTCATGACTCATGACCCCACTATCTGCATTTCCAAAAGGGCTCAGTTCTGGGCAATTTTTGAGTGCAGCAGTAAATTCAGGGTACCCTTTTCTTTGTTTTTGAGTTCTTTGAGTTCTTTTTCTTTCCAAAGTTTCCATCTCCATGTTTTTTTAAAAATGAAAATGAAGCATGGTCAGCTTCTTCTTCTATCATCAGAATGATTATAGATTTCACTAGAGGGTGCACACATTTCTGTACTTGGTTTATCACAGAGTTGAAAAAACAAAGTAGACTCCAATGGAGGTTGGCCCCCTGCCACTTTTACAGTTCCCTTATACTGATATTGAGATTGTTGGGTGAAAAAAGATAGAAGCAAAAAGGCAAAGGCATGGCTGAGGTCAGTAATAGAGAAATGGTGGGTTCTCACTTCTCAGTCCAAGGCAGGACTATCACTTGGTCCGTTTGGATTGATTTTTGACGAAGTTTGAATTAATTTTTTTTATCAAATTAAATTAAATTTGATTTAAATTTGAATTAATTGATGAAATTTTTTAAATTAGAATTAGAATGAAAAAAATCATCTCCGAAGAAATGGTGGGTCATAGATTGATGCTGATTTAAAGAAACTTGGCAGAGATGATGCAGCAGGTCAGCCATTTCGTATACATGCCCTGCTGGCTGCAATTTTTCTGCACTTTAGGTACCTGCCATTAGCAGGCAACATGTTTTAATGAATTTGTTTCCAGGCCCCCTCAACGTCACTTGCAATGCCCATCTCAACCAAGACTATGTTAATAAGCCCCTTTATTGAAAAAAAATTCCCACTCAAAAGTCAGAAACCGATCGATAAAAAAAAGGTAAAATAGCAGTTAAGAAGTTTAACAACACATTTTTGCCAATATACATTATACTGTAGTTACAGAAGGATACATCTAAGATCAGGTATAAAACGTTGGCTCCGGAAATAGCAAGCTGAGAGCTGACAATGTCACATGGTGCACGATAACCCAGGTTTTACAAATTGCAGAAATCCAACATTGGAATTCAGTGCTGCCTTTGTATGTATTTTGCTGTTAGATTCTTGATGGGGTCCACTCTTTTGAAGACTTTAGCCAGTGTCCTGAATGGTCTACAAATGTTGACTACTGCTACTCATATTATGGGGTCTTTGTCTGAAAGCCTCAGCCCTATAATGTTTTCAGGCACCGTCACATTTTTTGTTTTCTTTTAGCCAATTTTAATATTAATATATATATATTTATTTTTTAAAAATATTTTATATATTAAAAAATTATATTTATATTTATATTTTTATATTTAAATATATATTAAATATAATTATTAAATATAATTATTTTAGAAAAATAAAAAATTTGGGCAACAACATTCAATAGGAGAGATTGATGGTATTCTCCACAAGGCATTGATGTCTCAAGTAGCAGAGGTGGGCCTAGCTGTCTGCCCCTTTAACTCAATTTTGAACATTCATCAGATTTTTCCATTTCCATTTGTCTCCAACTTAAAATTTCTTCACATTTTCACTCATTTTAGACTGATCGATTTACCTGAAATGAATTTTGATTTGAATTGCTTATTCCCCCCCCCCTCCCCCCAGAAAAAAAGGAATTTTGATTTGAATTGAAGAACATATCAAGATACAGATGATTTAAAGTACCTGAAGTATTGGAAAAAAGTTTCTTGAAACTATGACTGATACCACATTCTTTATTTTCAACTTATATGTAATTGAATCTCCAAAAGGTTCATAATTGTCATCATTTTATTGCTCAAAATCATGCTTTAGTCAAAAACCCTGAAAGCAGGAAATCCAAAGGAATGATTCCAGGTTAACTCTTTGCTCACCTATTATTACAATGATGATTCCAAATTGAGGCGGAGAGTTTTTGTTGATGTTTATAGCAACAATATCTGAAACCATGAGATAAAGTATTAATAAAGCAAGGCATGCTCATAAAGTTTAGCTACAGTGCAAGAAATCATGCATGTATGTGTGTTCATATATATATATATATATATTTATATATATGTTTTAACAGAGAACATCATAGTCCGAAAATTGGGGAATGATTATATATATTAGGATTCAAATTTTAAACATAAAGATGACTGTATAAATCGAGTTAAACATCATGTTAAAGATTTTATTTTAGCGAGATGTTTAAGCTTTTAATGAGATCAAAGGAATATTTTTTTTAAAAGAAAAAAGAATACGACAGCATGAAAATAGGTAAAAGAATTATAAATATTAAAATTTAAATTTTTAATTTACTGAATATCATTTTTAAAAAGTAATCACATAAACTAAATTAAACATTGATTTAAAGAATTTTTTTTAACCATATTCCATCTTAAAAGATAAGGACTGAAATGTCATGGATGATAGAGTGACTACAAATAATGATTGGGATGTTTGAGCTTTTAATGAGATCAAAGGGCCATACTTCCCAACTTTTTCTAAAAACTGTGTAGGATAACGTTAGGGATAAATCCTTTAATAATTTTAAGCTGAATTTCATGTAAAAATAGTACATGTAAAGATGAAGAAACCCATGTTTTATGAATCAGTACCAAGACTTTCTGTTTCCAACTTTGGCTGAACTTTTTTGTCACCATTATTTGGTAAATAGCCCATTAATAATGGCCTGTCTGGCTGTCTATACACACACACACACACACACACACACACACACACATATATATATATATATGTATATAGTTTTTTAGGTTGTAGTTTGTAAATGGAGGAATAAATAAAAAAATTATAATTAATATAATAATTTATATATTCGTATCATATTTATAATATTTTCACATGTTATAATTTTTTTACATATTATTTATTCATATAAATTTTAACATATTAATATCTTGTGCTATATAAATTTTAATATGTTCGTATATATTTATATCATATTCATATTAATTTTGAACTTAATCCAATTGTTTTCTGGCCCGACGGTAATGAGTCAGGCCCTAAACAATAATTGGACCAAACCAGCCCAAACTACAATTCTCCTTTTTTTTTTTTTCCTTTTTATTGCTTTATCAATCTTGTAATTTTTTTTCTCAATAATATTCTGTTTTGTCCCCTAAAATAACATTTCTGTCTTCCAATGTTTTCCTATGATTTTCTAATTCAACCTTGTAAAACTATAATTTTATTTATTATATTCATTAAAAATGAACTTTTTTGCAATTCTAATGCAGTTTTTACCTATAAATTTATAAATATGTTAAAAAGAAAGATTAAGCCAAGCCCTTTTTGGTTTTGCAACTGATAGTGAGGACTGAGTCAATTTTTGGAATATGGGCTCAACCAAGCGTAGCTTTGGCATAGCCACGACTAAGTTAAGGGATCCAAGCTTGGCTTTGGCATAGCCATGGGGTTAGCCAGTTGAGAGATGTAGATAAATTTAAAGCCCAAACCCAAACTTTCATAGAATAAATCTAGTTGTACGTCGTGTTGTTTTTTTTTATTATAATTATATTTAAAATATTATATATTTATATAAATTTTAATATATTAATAATTAATAAAATATAAAATTTAATAATTTATATATTTATGTTTTATTTATATTATTTTTTATATCATATCATATTTTTTATTATATTTTAATTATTTTTTATGTCGTTTTCAAATCATATCCAAAATTATCAAGTATAACAACTGTTAGATTAAACTTGAGTATGGCTTTTAGATTCTAATTTATTTTTTTATGACGTCAGAAACTCAATGAATGTGGAATTATTGAGATGAAATTAAATTTAAATCAAATATTTGGAGGACAACAACTTTCTTTTTTTTTTTTTTTTTCTTTTACAAGTTAATTTATTTACTAATAAAATTTTTGACATAAACAAAGCTACTTCCAAGTTCCAATCTATGCCCTCTTTGTGCTACCATGATTTAAGGGTATTTTTTTCCTTTTCGGCTTCCACCGTCAATCAAGTTGGCTACCTAACATCCTTCACCGACATAAACGACAGAAATTAAAAACTAAAAACACCGGTTAAGGGGCAGGTCTTGAACATTTTTATATCCCAAATTTTAATTAAATTCACCCTACCCTGAGTTTCGTTCAATTAAATTTTACTTTACGCGAGTTAATTTCATCTAATTTTATGTTAGGTTATTTGTCGATTTCTTCTTGGATGCAGTATCCATGACATGTCTATTGATCAGCAATTCTTCATCTAGGATTGCAACTTTTAGTTATGCATGTAATCTCTTTAAAATCATAATATAAATTGAAGTTTTATTTTATAGAACTCTAAAAGAATAATCATTCATAAATCAGTCAAAGTCATATTTTATATTATATTTATATATTTTTTTATATTATAATTATATTTTGGATATTATATATTATATGAATTTTAAATCATTAATAATTCATGTTATACAAATTTTAACAAATTTATATATTAATGTTATATTTATATATTTTTTTCGCATCATGTCTAATAATTGGCATAACAAGATCCTTTAGGTTAACAATCTACAAATAATATATACTCCAATTATTCACAAATTTTATAATACATGATATCTTATAATTTATGATACTCATGATGACTCAAATCAAATTAAATTTTTTTTTTGTACAAATCCTAGGATGTGTTGATGGAATTTAGGGAATAAAAGAATGCTATTTCCCATTCTTTAAACCCAATATCTGATATGCATAAAAAAAAATTGACATTTGTGGATAATTTTAGAATAATGGAAATTGATGTAAGCATAGAGATAAATGAAATTATTTTTTTTTCTCTTGGGAGTTGAGATTTTCAATTGTTGATTCTTAAGAGAATGAATTTTAAATGTTAAGATTCAAAATCTAAACTTACTGGATATTACATCTTAGAGAAAATTGATAAATTAACTGTTTTTTTTAAGCGTATGTATATTCATATTGCCAGTTAAAATTATAATTTCTTAAAACAATTTTAACTCCTCCATTAATGTAATGAAATGTAAAAGGATTAAATTTAAATCCCAAAATTTCATATCTTAATAGTAAAATACAAGGGACAAGACAAAAATAAAAACAAAAACAGAAGTCTAGAAATAGCATAGATGAGCTAAAGCTATATATAGGGCTTCACCTAATTGTCTTGTTCTCCATTTTTTGTTGTAGTATACTACATAAAGATCAACATACACCTTACCTTCTCCTTCTTCTTCTTCTTCTTCTTCTTCTTATTATTATTATTATTATTATTTGGCTATGCCACGTTAGGGGTTTAAGTTGATAAATCCTTGGAGTAGATAAGCTCAATCCTAAAATATTTCAAGCGAAAAGAAGAAGAAGAAATTAAAGGAAAAATAAAACTAGTGCTATGGAATTTAGTGAAGAAATTAAAAACAAACAAACTAATTCTTTTAGAGATTATTTTTTAATCTTGTTATGAGGAAATCTAAAAATTCCTTTGATGATGTATAAGATATTTTATATATTCTTTTAATGTATAAAAAGACTAATTGTATTGACTGGGGTCCAACCATTGTTAATAAATTGATATATTTAATTAAAACTCGACTGATGATGTGTAGGATAAAAAATTGAGTTGTATCACAAAATATATATTTAAGTGAAACTCGACTGGTGAGGTGTAAGATAAAAAATTGAGTTGTATCACAATATGTATATATATATATATAATTTCTTTTTAGTACAAATGAGAGATACAATAGAAGAATGGAGATATGAGCTTTGATATCAAAAAGATTAGCAATATTTAAGTGAAGCTAGAAAAATACAAATTTTGAATTCAAATATTCGTAGATTAATCTACGTTTACAAGATCAAAGGGGGTAAAAAGTAAAAATTAGAAAGTTATATATATATATATATTTATATTAAATCTGCAATTGAAAAGCAGATATTCTCAGGTAGCCGAAAAAGGAAAAGAGAATAGCATGGTAGCTAGCACTCTATCAAATATGTTTAGCATAGGAAAAATTAGGTAAGAACTTAATTAATTAAGTAATTGGGGGCAATTAAAGATGAAAAAAATTGTAGGTGAAAAATGTGAATTATATGATATATATATATGTGTGTATATATATATATATAGTATACACGTGGATTTTGCTAATAAATATTCTAACGAAACTTTTTACTATTATTATATTAGATAAATTATTATTTGTAATGCATTGAAATTTATCAAAATAATCATTAACTATGGCATCCAATATAAAATATTATTATAAATAATATTTTAATTAATCTTAACAAGTGTCTTAATGCACTTGTTAATAAAATTAATTAATGTATCTATATCTATAGACTATGTTAAAATTATTATTGACTTAGCATAATGGTTTAACTGATATCAATTCAATTATAAAAATTATTTTAAAAATTATATTAATAATAAACTTGAAAATAACTATGTCTTTTTCTATCTAATTATATATATATATATATTCATCAATCCGGTGGAGATGCCATAATTTAGTATATGATATAATTACATGGAAATCTTCATGCTAATAAAATAAAGATTACATTAACTTATGAACAACGTTGTTGGCTTTTTGCTTAAACATAATTAATTAAATGTATGTATTGTTGGGGAGGGGACATCAAAAAATAAATAAATAAATATCTAAAATATACTTTTAACTTTGCTTTATTACCGATTAATTAAGCATGCATGGGAAATGGAAGACATAATCTGTCGGAGACAGACTCTTTTAAGTCTTTATCACCTTAATTTTCACTAATATTTTCGTACTACTATATATATATATATTTATCTAATAATTATTGGTGAAATTTTTAAATTTTACGAAAATATATAAAGTTTTTTGTGAAAAGAAAACTCAATTAAGAAATAAGTAGAGATTTGTAGATTTTTAATCTCGTTTCTTATAAAGTTAAAAAAATTTGCTTTTAATATATCAAATACGAACTCTACATATAAACACTATTTAATCTGTATATAAAATGTGAATATATAACAGCAAAGAATATATATAGAATGTTAAGCTACTATTAATAAACGAAATTATAATTACATTAATTAATTTTCAATCTGGAAAGAATAATACATTAAATTAAAAAGATTTTTTAAAAAAAATAATATTTAACTAATTTTAACAAATTATGCTTATGAATAACCGTTCATCGAACTCTAAAAAATTGTTGAAAGAATTAAAACAAAAGCATTTAATTTTTTTGGGCAGTAATTTTATTAATTTTCTAAAATACTTTATTTTTATATTATTTTCAGTAATTTTCTTTAAACAAACATTTTCATTTTTAATTGTGGCATATATTCGTTGCTCAATCTTAAATTTTGATATATATATATATATATATCAATTTATTTTAAGTTGAATGTTTCAATATCGAAGTAGCCCGACATTATTAGCAATTGATGGGCCTCTTCTATCAATTTGCAAAAAATTTTTGGCTGATTTGTTTTGTAAATATATATTTCGGGATCATATTATTCATCAAGTTCATGGCTTGTATTGAATTGTCTTTACTACGAGGCTCTTTTGCCCTACCTAGATATAATTAATCCTCCTAATTTCCGGTCCCATTCTAAAATCCCCCCCTTTTTTTCCTTCACCAACGTTGTTTTTTATTTAAGAATTAATAAAGATGTGATTAAAGATGTTCATAGATTAGGCTAAGTTTAGACAGTAAAAAATTTATATTCCTAAGTTTTAATCTAGCTCATTGAATTCGAAAACTTTATTTTAATGGTCAAAATATATTAATATTAAAAAATATTTTATATTAATATTTATATATTTTTATACTTAAATAAAAATAATTTTTAATAATTAATAATTCAAATCAGTCGGACCTAAATACTGCATCCACGACCTGTTTGAATGAAATCAAGTAAGTAACTTAAGTCTTGAATAAATCCAACTTTAGGTTTATAATGCTTTGAGTTTCCAAAAAAAATGGCACATGCAAAGGGCAGTAGATGGAGGCCAATTCCCATTGCTAATTAGAGGTGATGTGTATGGGACCTTTCGGACAGTTTTGCTATTTATATGCCAAGTTTTTTTTTCTTAATTAATTTCTCTTTGTTTGCAACTCCATCAGTCTCTATATAAATAAAATTCTAAAATGTCATTTTCCTCTTCTAAGTCTCCATAAAAACCTTTATTTTTGATCAATTAAATACTAACTCAATTGGTATGAAGTTGTTAAAAAATTTTTAAAAATTGCGAGTTTGAGAGAATTTAGATACGTAATATCTTTTTCAGATGAATTTAAAAAGATCACCGTAAATTATGAATATAAAAAAACTTTATTTTTGCAATAAAAGCTAGATTCCAGCTTTTGGGAATTCCAAATCTAGTTTTTTTTTCCCCATGATTTTTCAAGTTAGAACCAAAAAAAAAAAAAGAAAATACAGGAACCAAAGTTCCACTTGCATTTTGTACGTTTAATCACCAAAGGGAAATAATAGCATCAAATATATATATATATATACATATACATATGAAATAAGAAAATAATAATAATAAGTGATGCCTCATCAAATTGATTAAGAAACATGTAGGTACTACACAACAGTGACAATTCGAGTTGAAGACTGGTGTGATCTGTCCACATTCATATATCTACTACAAGATATATATATATATATATATATATTGATTTCAATTTGTATCAAGATGATCTATAATTAATATGTTGTTCCTTGAATAGGTCATGTCATTTTTATATAACAATTTTTTCCCCTTAGAATTCATGAAGTTTTATTAGTCAATCAATTTGTATTTATACAAAATTTTTAATTTGATCATCAATGTCAGCTAGGACTCTCTAATCAGAAATTCATGACAACTACTTATGTTTTATACATATATATATATATATATGGATTTTGTTAACTAGTTTAAAGTACTCTTTAAAGTTATTATATATAGTAATATTTTCATCAAATGCATACAAAATAATGAATAAAATTATCAACTACTTTATTTAATATAATTAAATTACTATAAAAAATATATAAATTTTGTTCACAAATACTCTAAAAACACTTTTTTCAATTATTACATATAATAATATTTTTCATCCAATCTACTAAAATTCATATTTCAAAGGATAGTGTGAGTGTATTGCCCGCATTGTTCTTCCACGCAAATATCAGTTATCATGTGAATGGGTATAACTCCAAATGACATAGTCAATGATGAGTTTCCGTAGAGGAAAAAAAATATGCCTAAGCTGGAAATAAAGCACCATAAATGTGTTGGAAAATTTTTTAGTAAGAAGCCGGTAAATGCATCGAAACGTATTTCAAAGTTTAATTTTTTTTTTGCATGTTCGTATTAAAGAAGACTTGAACAACAAGAAAACTAGGAAAATTATTATTCATGTTACAATAGCTAGCTCTAACAAAATCTAAGATTTAATTCGCTTCACGTATTCACCTTTAAAAAAATAATTTTTAATAAATTTAAAATTTAAATTATAATATTTACGATTTATTTCTTACTTGTAAACTGTGATAAAAAATGTAATTAGCTAATGACACAAAAGGTTTGGGAACACGAAAGATCCCAGAATAATGTTGAATCAATAACTTGATGCCATGTTGTTGGTGGTTGGCAAAAACTTAATCAGATTTGTAGACCTTAGAGTAATAAGATCCAGAGAAAGTGGGAGCAAGAGAGAACTAGGAAAGCCTGAGTCCTTAAAGGAAGGGGCAAAATCAATTTTCTTTTCTCTTTTTTTTTTAAAAAAAAAAAATATTTTCGCTAGTGACACGTGACTATGTTAGACAAAATCATTGAAATTTCAGATCCATGCCTTTGTTTTAGAAAAATTTTCATACTTGATAAACGTAAAACGTACTAAGCTAAGACATGATACGTGTCATGTCGTGTAGGCCAGAGAAGAGTCATGTGATTTAGGGTTTGGGAAATAAAAAAAGGGGTTCCCCAACACTCACGTAGTAATGTCCCAAACAAGGAAGAAAAAAAAAAGTAATTATTTGAGAGAGATAAGAGTCAGATTTTTGCTTGGTTGCAGAAAATCCACTTATTAAACAAAAATATAGTACATTTTATCAACTATTTTCCCAAAAGCAACAAACAGTTTTTGGGACCAACCCAAGAATTTTTATTGCAAAAAGTGTTAGGTAATTATGGGTCTTAGTGCACATGCTTATCATCAGTTACCTTCTCTTCCAGTTTTCTTTTTCTAATTAGCAATTCAATAAGAGAAAGAAGCATTACAAGCTTAACTTAATGGCAAAATTTGATATCTGAATTTACAAAAAAAAAATTGTAACATTGGATATTTTTTAATATTCATTGTCATTCCTAACTAAAGGTCTTTCAATGAGTATTTCCAATGTCATATATGCTAAGAGTAATGCTTCATTTGAATTTGTTATTGGAATTCTTTTTCACCGTGTTGGAATGCCATGTTGTCACCTGAACTGTAGAGGTCCAATATCATTGTTTCGGGATTTCTGCGTGGATGGTGGGAATCCTTTCTCATGGGAATTCAAATGAAGCTTAAAAAATATATAAAATATTATTTTAAAAGAGATGTTTGCGTTTAATTGTTATTTTATAATTTTTTAAAAAATATATGTTAATAATAAATTCTTTTAAATGTCATCTAATTAATGTTATCTAACATTTTTTAACATTTATCATTAACTAATAGATTTTACTAATGAATATCTTAAGACTTATTTTTTAGGTTAGTTTAATTTATTATTTATAATAATATTTTTTATTAAATGCAAGAATTTATAAATTCAGTATATTAAAAATTAATTACTCAATATCATGATTTTAAATTTTAAAGAATATCTTTATATATGGACTTGTTAGAAAAACCCTTGACT
>JBBYHO010000021.1:2028055-2042892 GCA_038382025.1 Adansonia gregorii
AAGTTTAGATGATTGATTGGTTGATTTCTTATTGGAATGAGTACGATAATGTGTTTTGATAATGTGTTTATAAAATTAGCATAAAATTTTTCTACGATTGAAGATAGAAGAAGCACTTACTATAAAGGAAATTTTTGGTTAAGAAAAACCCATGAAGAAAAGGAAGAAGAAGGGCACATGGGAAGAGGAAGGCATGTGGAGAAGATTCAAGGTGCTTTGTTTGTTTAATTCTTTAATATATATTGAAGTAAGGCAACAAGGAATAACATGGATCCACCCTATTCCAAAAGGGTACCCCTAAACTTCCACTACAAGCGTGTGAAGTGCTTCATGTAGTTCAAATTCAGCAATTCATCGATTGTAAGCTCTACTCTTTTAAGAAAAAAAAAATCCCAAATATCCACACCACAAAAAAAAAAAAAAAAAGGAGTAACCAGGGTTTATGCCTTTGGTGGGTCTCTCAAAGCCTTACAATTAGATAGTGAAAGGCAAACATATGATTCCTCCATCAATGACAAATAGGAACTTTTTGAAAAGAAACAAAGCCAAAGGGGCGGGATTAAGCAAAGGGTGGGTGCCAAAACGTGCAGATGCTTCTCTTTTTGAATAATAGAGGAATCCCATTTTCCCCCAATTCTTCAGCTCAGTTCGGGTTTACAATAATATGTTTTGGGACTATACTCAAATGACAATGAGGTGAACATGCTTGGAACGGAACAAGAGGAACCTTGTGCGGAGGCAATCTCTCTTACATTTTTTCATAAAAATTTTCACATTATTTTTATAAAAAAAATCATAATCTAAAAATAAAAAAACAGATTGCAAATACGAAATATTTGAATATTAAATTTGATAATAACACCTTCTAAAAACGATTACGTGAAACAATTCGATCAAATTTTAGGTTATTAAAAATTATCATCATTGACTCTTATAATCACAATTAATAAATATTTTAATCACAAACTTAATCATCAATGATAACTAGAAAGTTCTTCTCAATTACTTTTTTAATATGATTTAAAATATTTTTCGAATTTTGTTCAAGCGTAATTCTCTTTTTAAACGATTTCAAAGACTGCATTTCTTTACTATTTCATTAACATGATGCATTTTACATTCAAAGGAACTTTTCCGTTCCAGTTAAATTTACAAGTGTGGGTATTCATTAATTCTTTTTTAATAGAATGGCATATGAACTATGTATAACTCAAGTTAGCATAAAACTAAATTTATTTGGGAGATTAAATATGCTTAAAGAGTATAATATTTTTACCATCAAGTGTGAGAATAATTTTTTTTTCCTTCTAATTTTTTTTTAAATTGTCGTTTTTCAAATAAATAAATGAGAAGTTATTTTTTAATTAAAAATGGGATTTTCTTAAATAAAAAATGTAAATAATTAATTATTATTTTCAAAGAAAGACACAAACACATTAATTTTATATTCTATTTAAGAATTCTGTTCGAGCTTTTTTATAACTTGTCAGAGGTTTTATAATTGTACAGATTTATATATATACATATATTATCTAGAAATTTATATCATTTTAGAAAAATTGAGATATTTATTAATTAGTTTCAGTTTTGCCCAAAGCATTTTGCTCTTGTTCTACCAAGTAAAAATCACCTTAAACATTATTAAGTACATTAATTTAATTACTTTGGTTTGATATTAATCCAAAAGTGGTTATACTCTTTTAATTACAGACAAAATATATAAATTTAAAATAATTAAAATTCTTAAGCAAGATTAGTTGGGTGATATATACCATTAGGCTATAAAGTGAAAAATATGACGACCTTTTAGCCTGTGTGGATTTAAAAAATTTCATCGTTAATATGTTAGAAATGAATTCCTCATATATATATGTATATATATATTTATATACACTAATATTTTATACTCAACTAACCAATTTAAGGATTGAGCTTTGGACAAGGTTTGATAAATCCAGACCGACTAGAATTATTAATTAATAATAATTTTATTTAAATTTAATTATAAAAATATATAAATATTAATGTAAAAATAATATTTTAATAATATTATAAATAATAAAATGAGCTTTGGAGCGGACTCAATCCGAATTTAGACGAAGTGAATTAAAAGTTTATAAGTCACCGCGTAATCCAACTTATAAATAGATCTACTCCTCAAATAACCAAAATTCTCAAAATTTAATAAAGTAAAAGTAAACAAAGTTTTCCTTGAGAAATGAATATTGATGGAATGAGTAGGAAGTGAAAAAAAATTAATATTTGAATGATTGATCATTTGTCACCACAATTCCCCTTGAATTGGTATTGAATAGTTTTGATGATTGTAACAAATATATCTTGTGTTTTGACGGTGGGGTACTCAATGATGATGACTAAGGAAATCTTCGTTATAATAAAATTTAATCTTTGATTTGATAAGTTTTATATTTTGAAACCTCCAAATTCTTATATTATCGTATTTTGTCCAAAACCCTAACTGCTATATACATATATATACATATAGTTTAGCACTGTTTAATCTATCCATTCAGTTAATTGATTAATCAAAATTTTATTAATTGAATTAATCGATATTTTCTCTTAATCGTTAATTGAACCTAATTAAAAGATAATCATATTAATTAAATTGAAATTATTTTGATTAGCCAATCAAATTTTAAATTTTAAATTTTTATAATTCAAATAAATATAATCATCTAACAATTATCCAAATGTCAAATATAAATGACAAATACATCTATAATAAGTAAAGAACTTCAACAATACAAAATCTGCAACATTATATATATGGGAAATTCAGTTAATTTTCGATTAACTTCAGTAACCAAAACAAATTAACCGATGACCGAAATTTTCAAATTTATTTAACCAATAATCTAACCAAAATTTTTTTGATTAAATAATTAAATAAATTTTATCTTATTTTGATCAATTAATTGAATTAAAATTAAATAATGAATACACTCATATATGACACTCAAAAACTGAGGCCATTAATTTTTCATGTACTTTCATCACAATAAGAAATAATGTGACACTGCAACGTCCATTAATTGACAACTGATACAGGTTATCTTATGGATTTGATAATAACAACAACCATATAAAGATCGAATCCAAAGATTTGAATTGAACATGTCGTTGTCGCTTTTCATCAACAAGGTTGGGATGTTTAAGGCCAAGTTCAGCTGGTCGAAGTTTTTTTTCTTTTTGATTAAATCATCATGGTTTGTATCATATTATTATTAATCGTTTTGGTTTATGCGTATTGATTTTAAAATAAAACGAATCGGGTATTAATATTGTATCGTTTTACATTTTGTATCACTTTGCACTAGTTGTGTTGACTTATACGAGTTAATACCAGTTCTCATAAATTGACACAAGATTTTAATTTTTTTATTTTTTAAAAATATTTACTTTTTTTAAAACTATTTCTACTTTTTTCATGATATTTTTGTTTTTCATAATTACTTTAAAAAATAAATTAGGTTTATATTTATTTTATGAATATAAAATAATTATTTATATTTTGAATGTTTTATATTTGTTTTATAAATATTATTTGAGATACTGACAGTGGAGTTTTTAATTCTACAAGTAGAGTGAAAATACTACAATTCATCCTGAATGTATATTAAAAAATAAATAAATAAATAAAACACGCGACAGTGACAGTGTTTTAACCATACTTGTGAAGTTACAAATTTAAATGCCAATATATTAAATAATAATCCTTATTTTATTTATTTGAGTTTTAAAAATTTTGAATATTAAATATTTAAATTTTAAAATTTATATTTGCATCTAAAATATATAATATATATGTAATGAAGATATATTTGCATGAATATATAATTATATATTGTTAAGGAATTTAAAAAGAGGTCATACACATGAAAAATATTTAAAAAATTATTAATAAATTCAAAATAATACGTAAAAATATCTCAATATATATATTATGATATTGATTACTTTGAATTAAATTTAACGATCGTAATCAAAGGCAATGCAAATGAAATTAAAAAAAAAACAAAAATATCATATTATGAAGGTGAATGTTTAAAAAAATAAAAAATAAAAATTAAATTTTTTGATTATTTGTTGAATTACTCCAAATTATATATCACATATCAAAATAAATTAATCTTTGATTTTTATTCAACCGATGCAAGCAAACGTCCGGGACGATGAATAGCTAGCAAGGTTTAAATTGTAGAATTCCCAAGGGAATTTGTTTGTAATAAAAGCATGCGTAAATGGTATAAGAGGGAGAGAAAAAGATCGAGAGAGGGACTGACAGACAGACAGAACCCATATCTGACGATGGGTCCAGGAAAGCTCCAGTGTCAAATGTCTGATATATTAAACAATTCACATCTCTCGTTTATATTGTGCGTCTCTCTCTCTCTCTCTCTTGACCTAACAATCGCTGTCTTTCAGTCTCAGAACCCTATCAGGCTATCACCGCCACCCCTCCCCGCCGTGTCTTCTTCTTCTTATAACCTGTCAACCTTGATATAGTCATATGAGAGTGAGTCCATATATATCTCTCCCTCTTGTCAGGCCCCCTTTAAACCTTCTGAGAAGTCCAAGTACATGAATGAGCTATAGCATTGATCATGGCCTTCCCTCCTCATTCTTTCATGTTCCAACCCGGAGAAGATCATCACAATGACCGCCATCTTCCTTCCCTTAATTCTCTCCTTTCTTCCCCTCCTCAACCCTGCCATGGTAGTATCCTTCAATTATTGATGATGTGTTTGTATCAGTTTGTATACGAAATTGATGGTTTTTTTTTATTTGTTTGGCTTTAGGTGGTGCACCTTTGACGATCAAGAGATCACTATCTGAGGAAGTTCATGGAGAAGATGAATTATGTGATGATGGATCACATCTTGGGGAGAAGAAGAAGAGGCTCAACTTGGAACAAGTGAAGGCTTTAGAGAAGAGTTTTGAGTTGGGTAACAAGCTTGAACCTGAGAGGAAATTGCAGTTGGCTAAGGCTTTTAGGTTACAACCAAGGCAGATAGCTATATGGTTTCAAAACAGGAGGGCTAGATGGAAAAACAAGCAATTGGAGAAAAATTATGATGCCTTGAAGAAACAGTTTGAAGCTCTCAAAGCTGACAATGATGCCCTTCAAGCTCAAAACGAGAAACTTAGTGCTGAGGTAAATGGTTCTTAATCTTATCTTCAGCAACGAGACAATTTTCAGTTTCATATTAGGTTTTGGGACGAGGGTGAAATTTTGAAATATCATTTGATATGAGCCGATTCTTTATTTTTATTAAAATATTCACATCTGACATATATTTATATATAGGTATAGGAATATAATTTTTTAAGAACTCTAAAAATAAATATAAAAGCTTTAAAAAATTAAATATACCTGCTACATATTCGTATCAACACTCGTTATCGAATCCAAGTAACATAGAATCTAAGCATCTTCAGTTTTTAAACTAGTGACTAAGTCTTCTTCATTCAATGTTCTCTATATAGACAGAAATTGGCTTAACAAGAGAGAAACTTCTTATTTCTGCCATTCGTGGGCTTTTTAGGTAGTCGATTTAAAAAGGGTTAAAAAAAAAACGAGGCTTTCCTGTTTCATAAGAGCAACGCTAATTTATGATTATTCAAACTAGTTCATCACATTTATATTACTTTATTTGCTAAGATATTCCTGTTCAGTGTCATGTTAATCCTGACAGCACCCTAGTTCTATTGGCCGAAGTTTTTAATTTAACATTAGCAATAATGTTCATCAAGTCATCGAATTCCTTATTTTAACGATTCTGTCGATTAGTTGATCATAAACTATGAAAGTGTCAAGTGTCAGAAGCAGCAACTCTTAGGGAATATAAGTTATTTTAATCCCTATCTATTATTTTGCGATTTCAACTCTTTCCATTTATTACTATTTATTATATTTATAACATCAGTCACATGAAATTTTTTTTTTTCGAGTATGGCTGTAGTTATTGTCTTTGAAAACCAAAGATTCAAATGAAATCAGCATCAAGAAAGAAAATGAGGGTTCTTGGAGCAATAATGGAAGCGAAAACAGTTGTGAAGTGAACTTAGATATCTCAAGAACAACAACAGTTATAACAAGTCCAGTGACTTCTTCACAGTTGAGCAGTAAACACCTGTTTACTTCATTCACCAGGCCGCCTGCTGTAAGCATGACCCAACTTCTCCAAGGCTCTTCAAGACCACCAGACCTCCTTTGCCTAAAACTTGATCAACTGGTTAAAGAAGATCAGATTTTCTGCCACGTGTTGAATGGAGTAGATGAGCAGCAGCAAGGGTTTTGGCCATGGACGGGCTGACCAATCAAATTTCCACTGAATTTAAAGACCAATTCTCCAACAAAGTAACCTGTAAGTGCCACACTGTTGCTAATGAACTTCAGCTTTGGGTTAGCAAAAATCATAAACTTTTGTTGTCAATTTCACATTCTTGGTTTGGCTGTAGATTATTGTGCATAGAATTAGACATCTTTGTTTCAACATCAGTTTCGGCAAGAAAAATGGAGCGTTGGTTGTCTCTGAATGATACATTTTTTTTTTAAGTTCCTAAACTACTCATAATCTTCTAACTCTGTTTCTATCTAATTAACTCGTTAAAAGATATATCTAAACTCTCTTGAATCTCATAACTTTAAAGAGGTAAACAACAATATCATATCATCTGATCTAGCACTCGGTTGCACTGAATAATACATTTTTCTTCCCATGCTATGGTGAATTGTGGCATATATTTAATAGGTTGGATCAAAGTACATACATATTAGTTAGGGTACATGTGCCACTGAGTGGTTTTGCAGCTCTGGCATGTAACATGGGCCATGAAATAAAAATTAGATTCCCAATTTTCTTTTTTAATTGTTGTTAGTGCTTGGGAATCATATGGGTTTGCTAGACGATCAGCATCTAAAAAACAATTGCGTTGGATTGCTTTGAAGAAAGTGCAGGATTTAAATTGTGACCTGACTATCGGGATCAATTACAATAATAAATATTGATAATAAATCAAGATGATTATTAAATTTATAAAATAATTGTAAAATTAAATAACGATTAGATGTGATAAAATGAATCTAAACTAAAAAATTCTTTTTAAAAAACTCGAGTTCGAACTCGATTTAATTAAAAGATAAAAAACTCAAACCTTAAAAAATCCAAATCCAAAAAAATTCAAACCCAAATTTAATACTGGAAAATAAGAATATCAATTTGTAATTAAATAATTTTTTCACAAAGTAAAAAATTTTAATCATCAATTTTACAACTTTTATAATAAAATTATTTAACAAATTAATTTTATATAACAAATTAATTTTACTATTTTGGTGCTAATAAATATTGATTTTAATATATAACTATAATTAAAATATCTTTTTTATAAACTTACTTTAAATTTAATAAATCTTATTAATAGTAAAAAATTTTACAGTGATGATTTAAAATTTGAGTAAATAAATTTATTTATTAAGGTTAATTAAAAATTAAACCTTTGAGATAAAGTAATTTAATGTAAACTTTAATTTTTTAATTATTATAAAATAAATTTATTTTAATTCTTTATTGAAACTAAAATTCTTATTTATAAATCAGATAAATCTTATTAACTAGAAAGTATTTAGTTTTAATAAAAAAATTAGTTTTAAGTTAAAATTAGATCACTGTATTAAAAAATTTGTGTAATAATTAATTAATAATACTTTTTTTATTATCTTACCAGCATTTAAATAATAATCTTATATTTTTATTTATTCTTCAAATATAGTTATTTGTTCGTTTTGAAATAATTATTAGTATTTATAATTATATTTATATGTATGGATAATATAAATTAAAATGTATCTAAATGATAAAATTTGAGTTCATCAAATAAATTATCTTAAAAATTCATATGATTAATTTATAATATATCATATTTTTATAATAAATTATTTAACTCATTGATTTTATATAATAAATTTTAAATCTTTTTTATGCTAACAAATTTTAATTTAAATATATAAATATAATTAAAATATCTTATTATAACAAAAGCTTATTTAAAATAATAATAAATTAATAATTTATATCTAAATATAAATATTTAAATTATGTAAAAATTATTATATTTAATAATAAAATAATATAATATAAAATATACCTAAACTTAAAATAACTAAAATTTAAAATAACTTAAATCTAAAATAATTTAAATTTAAAATAATTAAAATTTAAAATTATTTAACTCAAACTTATCCGAACTCATTCAACTGATACCTTCGATAACTACTGTTATTTCAATCTCAGAATTCAGGCAGATGGACCAAAATCTAGTTGGGGTCAATAAGAGGATCAATAAAGGGCCAGAAGAAAGGAGGGGAAGATTCAGAGCACACATTCCAAGGGGGAAAGAAGCCAAGGAGATGGGGAGAAATAAAACAAAGTAGAGGCCCAGAGAGGGTAAGGAAATGGACCATTGCTTCGGTTTTGCATATTTTCATCTGACAAACGAAAAATATCTTAACGCTGGTATCCATGTGACCTACTGTCACCACTTCCCCTATCATTCAACAAAGCGACAGAGCCTCTTCTTTGGTCCCTTTCATTCTTCTAACTTCTCTGCATATTCCACAATAGCAACAAACATATAATGATTGAAAATATATTTATGATCATAATTTAAACCTTTGATTATGTTATAAAATTATTTAAAATTATTCATCATCTGCGTTTAATTATGGATAACTTGGTTTTTACAGAATCTCCATGCTTATACACAAATGTATACTAATAATAGTAATAATTTAAATATTCATGCTCAATTTACGAGATATTAACTGTTCGGGAAACCTTAGGACTAATCGGGAAACTCCGATTTATAATTTAAGTAATTATTGGTAAAATGAAACGTCAGCCTTGGGTTGGGAAGTTCATGCAGACAAGTTCTTTTTTTTTTTTTTTTAACAGTGGGTATTTATGGTCACTGTTGACCAATATGAAGGTAATCAATTAGAAGAAAGTCCTGAGAGGAAGAACGAAGAGCTGTTTTGGAGTTAATGAGAAATGGTTTCCTCTTCATTTTTCCCCTTTTAGTTTGTCTTGATTTTTGTTTTTTGCTATCATTTCATGCTGCTCGTTCATTGTTCCCTGGAGCAATTGCAATTAGAATCAAGACCTGTTGGTAACATAGTTCTACTTTTAAAATGTATATAGTGTGATATTTATATCATTTTGGATGATTATCTAGTATCGGAGGTTAACATTTGTTGACTTAGTATGATGATTGACTTTCAACAAATCGTACATTGATACATGATAAATAACGTTATATTATCATGTTTCACTTGAATCATATTAAAATTTATCCATGACATCAACTAAAAGTCATGTCAAGTTTTAATGCACAGTTGACGTAAGATATATGGGTAACATGATGTCTCCTCCACTCCAATGAAAGCCTACGGTCCTCGATGGTATATTGTTAGTATCTCAAAACCTACTTTAATATTAAATATTAAAATCTACGTCAATTTATAAGATATTTTTTAAAAGTATCTCAAAAGTCTTATGATTTTGTTTTACAAAAAATGCTTACGTTGGATAATTTTAAAATAAAATGTGGAATGAAATCCTACATTAGCAAAAACCAAAACAGTAAAATTTTTATACGTAAGAATGTATCTATTCGTAATAAACCAGACATATGTTTTTTAGTGCAGATTAGATCTTAGGTGGGCTATTTGTTATTTAATTCAATAATAAATATTATTATATTATATATCACTTGACACTTGAACCTATGACATGTGCAAGTACAACTAATTAATTAATTATATTTTTACAAAACATGTTTAAATCATGAATAATGTATGTATAAATTTTAACTGTTTATTTCGACAAATAGATTTACAACCTCCCTTAGACAAAGGTGCATCTATTTAGACAGGAATGTGACAACAAGAAGAAAAGGTAATTGAAACTTTTTCGATTTTTATTCTCCCCACAATTAGTTTTTTTTTTTAGATTTCTTTAATAGAATTTTTTTTCAATACAATACATAATCAATCTTATGACTTCATAGTATTTTTAAAGTTCATACGTCGATAACTTTTTTATACATTAGTGGTGAGGTGCAAATAAAATATTTTCAAGGTTTATACGTCGATAACTCTTTTATACATTAGTCGATAACTCTTTTATACATTAGTAGTGGGGTGCAAATAAAACATTTAAGATAGTGATATAGATTCACACCTTGAAACTAATTTAGTTATATACTTGAGCTAGATTATGTATGTTCATGATTTCATACAATCTGTACTTACAACCTCATAAGTTAAAAATAATATGAACGCTTATATACCTAATTGAATTCTTGTACACAAACAATGTGCGATTCACATGACTCCTTAGGATGATGACACAAATCATGTGCAATGCCTTTGATAATGTTCAGTCTTTTGGGTCCAATGCCCGAGTGAATACTTTAGAAAAAGAAAAATTTCTCAAACATACCATATGCCATACATTACCAAGAACTTTTTGAAATTTATAATTTGATTGGTTGAGCAATTCCTGAAACAGACAGATGAAAGGCCTTCAGGCGGATGGAAACAATCCTGGAAATGGACAAGTTACACCATCAACAATTGTCTCGGTAATTCAATTTTCAACAATGAATTCTCGGATCTCTATTCCGGTATGTCGAGCCCCGCCTTGCAGTCTGAGCAGAACTTCATCCCCAGCTTTCAGTGAGGTCACAGGAATCGCAGTCTTTTGGATTTTGTTACCTGTGAATGATAGGTAGGGAAAAGCTTAAATCCGTAAGATAAGTGCCATTTGAAACATCAAATAGATGACTATCAAAACAAACCTTCATGCGGACAAACCAAAGCAACTGTTTCAGCATTCTGCAGAAGGATGCTGTATACAGTTTGATCATTTGCATCTGTCTGCAGCAAAAGCATAGAGTCGTATTTCAGATAGTGAATTTAGGGTTCAATTTAAACATTCTAATCTTTAAGAACCTGATGAGTTTGAAAGAGTTCAGCATTAAGCAAAATATATTAACCAGCTGGGAAGTTGAAGACAAATGAATTAGTAAACCACTTTACAAGAGCACTGGACTGCATTGGCAGTGGTGTGCGATTTACAACCTTTGCTTCGACAAGGATAAGTTGTCGGGTCTCAATCTTAACACGGCCAACAATTGCTGTCCGCAATTTGCCCTTTTGGTCGACGACAATCACCTCTTTGCCGGCTTTTAACTCAGAAAGATAGCTAGTTTTACCTCCAGGGACAGCAACATAGGCATGGACAGGCCCCTTGCATATTTCCATCAGATCTTTGTTAAAAGAATACAATAGTTGAGGCAAGGCCCCTGAATAACTAAGAACTCAAAATAACTGGAAAAGAGATTGCATATCAGACATATAAAGTACATAACATCTATGTTACTCAGACTTAGAGATGAGTGCCAGATATGGGTACGTATGTGAAATGGATATGCTCAATTTTTTTCTAAGTTTTTTGACATATTGGCAGATAATACCTCCATACCCATCTCCTAATGTGTGTTTGACACGGGTTCCAAACACAGGTACATTAAAGGAAATGAAAAGTCGGAGTAACACAGCATATCATATCTAAGAATAACCGATTGATTGCTTTCTGCTGTGACATTTTTCGGAATTTCTAGTATAAGCTAAAGAAATCTCTTTTTATAGTCGTAATCAAGAGTGCAGCCAAAACTTACTGCATTGATTCGGAAAGGTCGGCTGGCGATGTAATTTGACTCCAAACATTCTGAGTGAACAAGAAAAAGTCCTCTAGCAAATGATCCAACCTGTTGGAAGCGTACTTACACTTATAAAAGCGGCAACCTCATTTATTGTATTCATATTCGTAATAAATCCTGAGTAACAGTTTACAGTAAAGAGACATTACAAGCCTACCAGAAGTCCCTCACCAGGCCTCATGAGGCTACAAAGATCCACGCAAACACGATCACCCATTCCAACTGCATGAACTCGTGTTATAGTCGCCTTAGTCAAGCTCAGTCTATTATGAACTTCATTCCTTCTATCAAAATACTCCTGATAACTTAAAACATGTTAAAGGCACAATCCTTGATTAAATGAAGAAATCCTGAAATAGAACAAATTACCTTCATGTCAAGAACATCTTCGACATCCTCGGCTTTTAAAACAACCCCACCCAACCCATGCTCCAAGGCCTACAAAGAAAAGAGAGTTTACGGAATGGAAAATGCAACCGAAAAGCCGACTTCACTATACACAAAGAATACCGATACTCAAAGATATGCTTGCATTTTATGTTTTGATCAAGGATAACTTGTGCATACCTCAAGAAATAGTTGTGCTTCGGCCGTTGATTTTGCGACAGCAAACACAGTTGTTTGACTGCCTTGGAACTTCGCCACGATATTTTCTGCAGGTATCACCTATAAAAATGAACAAGATTATGAATAGAAAGTAAGTTCAATTTATCAGACAAGGTACTTCAGTATATTTCCAGAGTTCTCAACCTGACAAAAGATGTATAACAAAATGCTACCTAAGCATAAGGAGCAAGACATATCCTAACGGATGCAAATTTAAATAGGTAGATCAAATAAATTACTTCAACACAAGCTTAGAAGGGGCAAAACCGCATTTCTAACTTCTTATTTTAGCATTCAATAACATCCTCATATGTATAAATTAGCCATCACAGCCGTACTAGAAAAACCCTAGGTGAACAGCTAGGAATATATTGCAACTTTATGTACACTTCATGCTTTATGGTTTAGTAAGCCATTGCAAGTCTGTCCAGAACCTTTGATAGGATAGCTCCAACCTATAAATGCTATGGTCAGGTTATTCTATATAGTCTGTTATTCAGATTTGGGTGTAAGTCTTAGGTAGGGTATGTGTCTGACATAGATATGTTCAATTTTTTCTAAGTTTTTCAATACATTTTGTGGGTCATATCCGTAAACCATGTCCGGAAATGTGTTGGATACGAGTACTTTAAGAAAATGAAGATTCGGAGCAACATAGGTCTAGTAGACCTCTATTTACGACTTATAAAGTAGTTCAATGTGATAAATAGATCTCTAAAACGTGAAATTTGCAAATAGTTCACAGTCTCGTACCTGCCAGTCTAGTAAATCAATAACAACATTCCCTGCATGCTCATCCTCTGGTTGGAGCTTCTTCAACTCAAAGGGTGTTGAAATCTGAAAAATCGTAGCAACTCTTTTGCTCGCGCTATCTAAAATTGCTCCTTCTTTAATGAAAAGGGCATCAATGTATGCAATTGCTGTAAATTCAACAACCAAGCGCCCCCCCCCCCCAAAAAAAAAAATAGATGCAATCATACCGCTATATATGAAACAAACAATATCTCAACCAGAACAAACCCCACACCATTTACTTCATTATTTTCGACCTATACACAAAAGAAATCATTCTCCCATTTTAACTCACATTAGTAAATTATATTTTTCTGATTTTTCATTTATTTTGAAGTACCCATATCCAATGTCTGACACATTTTGGAGAGGATACAGCCCTCCAAATACATAGAAAAACATAAAACAAAAAATTGAATATACCTGTATTCAATATTCACATCCAAGTCTGAGTGACACAGTTATTAAAAACCCTCATCTACCCCAAAAGAGCAGGCATTACCAAGATACATACATGGGTTAAGAAGTTATGATTACTTGTAAGCTTTGACTCTTGCAATAGATATAAAGAAAGACTCTTGAATCACAACTCAAGATTTCTTAGAATATAAATTAATAGAACTAACAACAATGAACATCAATCAATTTTCAATTTTAATGCAAACATACAAAAAAGGGAAAAAAAAAAAAAAGAAAGGAGGACAAGTTTGAATTTGCAATTACATGACCATTCACTGGCAAGCCCTTGATTCTCTGAAGAAAATATGAAGGTATTCCATCCCCTTTCAACAGCAGCAGTCATGACTTGACTGTTTTCAGTCCAAATCCAAACCCTCTTGGATTGCTGATACAATGAAGTAGATACTGGTGAATCAGAAGCAGCAACTGAACACATTCTGAAACTTGGATTAGTTCTCAAATGGGTTGTCTTAGTTGTGCTATATCTGCTCAAAGACAGGACCTTGCCATGATGTAATCTGCAATCTTTCAAACTTTATCTACATTATTAATTAGTTCAAACATGGTGAATTGAATTGACCCTATCATATCATAAGAATTAAAGTTAAAAAGATTTAAACAAAGCTAAATGAAGCTAAAGTAAAGATACTTAGAAGCCGTCTAAGAAAGAATACAAGAACCTGAAACAGGGGAGCTGAGTTGGGGTTCTGACAAGAGGGGCTGAAGCAGAGGACAGCGAAGCCATCGCCCTTTAACTAATGGCTCAGTTTGAAGTGATTAACTGACTTTTGATTTGGGGTTGAACTTGGACATGTTTGTTGGAATTTGATCCAGACTGAACATAAATGGAAGTGGGCTTTCTTAAGTTACAACACACTCACACACACACACACACACACACACACACACACATATATATATATATATATATTTATATTTATATTCATCCTGTTGAATTAAGACAGTCATGCTTAATTACTATGTCCAATAGGTGCAAATTACTTTTTAATTTTTGAAGAAAACATAGGTTTTCTTTTCGTGTAAAAAAGTTGCAGCATGAGTATAAGAAAAGAGGTTGCAAATCCGGTGAAATGGATTTATAGCTAAGGTTTGTTCATGGAGCAGCTGAAAACTTGAAGAGCATGTAATGTTCGTCAGGCATTTTAGGG
>JBBYHO010000021.1:2042992-2074487 GCA_038382025.1 Adansonia gregorii
TAAATGAGATAACATAATCAAAGTAATAATTATATATCATATTAGGAAGTGTAAATATTTTGAGCTAAAGTGGTAGGATGAATAATATTTTCTTTTATTACTCTTTCCATCGCATTGTGTTTGACCCCCTTCTTTTTTGGTTTCAAGGAACTCAATTTTAATAATTATTTTATAAAATATTTTGCATAGTTTGAAGAAAATAAAATAATATCTTGAATTTTAAATAGATATGAAATCGGAATATTAAAAAATGTTGGAGTAGATAACACCTAATCCTGGTGTTGAATATGCACCCAATTAGAATGGAACAATCCCCCTTTATTAGGTTGGTGAAGGGTAATGAAGATTTAATATATTTTTATTATGAAAATGTTTTAGCCCTTTTTATTTTCTATTTTCTATGGAATTTTTATGAAATAAACTTTCTTTAAAAAAAAAAAAGTAATAATGTGTGGGATCATCATTTCTAATCCCACGTTATTGTTATTATTATTATTATTATTATTATTTTTGCCTTCACATATTGTTTAATTTATAAATTGCAAAAGTGTGGTAGAAAGCTCAATCCCCATGGTTACCTTTTTGATTCCAACAACTACTTTTGGTAGCTATGAATACCCTTATAACCTTAACGTAGGAATGGGTGAATTATATCATCGGAGCGAATTATTTTCCTTTTGGCTTTAAGAGGTTCATAAATTAATTGTTATTTGTTAATCACTTAACTCTTTGTTAATGAATATGGATATAATTAGTTTAATTTTTATTGTTATAAGTAAGTTATATGTCATTATATATAATACAAATTTCTTTGTTAGCAAAATACAATCTTCCTTGACAAGATGTTATATATATATATATATTATGAGTTTGTTTTTAGACAATGATAAGGAAAAATTTAATTTTATAAATAGATTAAGAATTTGTCGTGATTAGTTGATAGTTAATTTTGATAGTTGCTTAAGTTTTTTAGGGGTATGACCATGTTATTTGTTATATTATTATATTATATATGTGTCCGAAAGAAAATTTCAATAATTAAATATTAATTTGGTTTAATAATTAGTAAAATTATTATATTTATTTGTAGTAAAATTATTCAATTCTATAAGTAAAGTTAGCGAGATACCACATATCTCTTAATTCATTTGTAAAGTTATAAAAAATTTAATGTTGGGGTATAAAAAAAAACTCTAATAATTAATACTATGAAAGACCCTTTGTTATTGCTCAACTAAATATTTTTTTATTCATAGCTCAACTATATATAGCTGGCTTTTTGCTTAATCATTCTAACCGCATGTTATTTTCAAGAAATAGAAACAGAAACTTTAACTTTAAATTACAATGCTTTAATTTTGATTATAAAATTAAATGAAGAAAGTTTTTTTTTAATAAAAAATTGTTACACTTTATCCCATTTAAGGTACTTATTGAATTTCATTTTTCCTATATGATTTTATATTTGCATTAATACCTCATGTGGTTTGCATTATTAATTAAAAAGGGTTTAGTTTATGTCCCTAAATTTCTAAATAACATCTACTTTATGTCCCTAAAGGATTTAACAATCTATGGGGATAGGTTTTCTAGTTTCAAAAAAAAAAAAAAACAAATTGACAGCATCATCCCTTCACGAAATAGAGGAAAATTAAAAAACATGGATCAATGTCAAACAAAAGCAAGTGTTATTACCCTATTTTACTTTTCTTTTCCACTCAATCTCACCTTTTGATTTTTTTTTCTTTGATCTGATTTTGGGATATATATATATATATTTGTATAATAACCTTTTTATATATATAAATGAGCATTTTATTTATTCAAGAAACAAGAGATACACTATTGCAATAATATAAATTGTATATTTATTAGATTCATTAGTAATTTTGAATACAATACGAGAATATAATATAAATATAATACATTTAAATACAATTATGCAAAAAAAATTAATAGCTTAATAATTATCAAAAGAGTATGATACGTTTAATAAATATAAAAATAATATAATAAATATGATAAGCACGTTTAAACACAATTAATACTGTAGATCAATGTTATAGTGTTTTTTTAAAATTTTTATATATTTAATAATTTGTATTGTGTCTATATTTACGTAACTAAAAAAGATAATACGTAAAGTAAATACCTTGAATAATTATCATATTTTAAGAAAATTAATATAAAAAAAAAAGAAAGGAAAATTGAGATAGGTCATGGGGTGGTGAAAATATTGGGTATCTAAAATGGAAAAATATTTTTAAATTAAAAAAACAGATTTAGCCAGAAAAAAATCTTTAATTCAATGAAAATTAAGTTTTATGGCAAGGACTAAACTTGCATCAATGCATGGGGACGGGTTAAAGTAATTATTACATGAGCATGGAATTGCTTAGCCATTTTCAACGTGGTAGCACATGATAAATATGAGAAATAAATTAAAAACAAATAAATAAAGTAAAAATAGTTTGCTTTTAATAAGGGCTGCCCCTTGAAGGGAAGCATCGCATTTCTATAGCCTTTCATAAAGGTTAATCATGAATGTATGCAATTTTCTTTTTTAATTTAAAGTATTTTATAACTTCACATCTTATAATACTTTAGAAGATTTGTCTACAACTTTACATCATTAAAATATATATTTTTACGGATAATATGATAATAGATATCTTTAAATTTTATTTAAATTTAATTTTTTTTATCAAATGAGTTTAAAAGTAATTTTCGACATAATGCATTTAAAAATTTATTCAAAATATTCCCCATAAATAGCTTGAGATTAACATTTTGCTAGTGATTTTGAGTTCATATGCTAAAAACGACATCTAGTTTAATTAAACTTTGAGTGCTTCCCTGTGGCCTTTTAATGTGTTTTAAATGGAAAATTAATTTACTAGTCCTGTTTGTGTAAATTTGTTGAAGTTGGTGGAAGCTTCATAAAAATATGTGGATGAATTTGGTGTTGACATAATTATAAGAGAGAGAGAGAGAGAGAGAGAGAGAGAGAGAGAGATGATGAATTCCATGATGACTAAAATTTATTAATATGTTCCATTTTAACCAAACTATCTCAATTGATATATAAATTAATGGGATGAAAGTTAGGTGGCCAAGAACATTAAATCTTGAAAATTTGAAATATATATGAATTCAAGATTTAATTTCATTGATTTATATAGTTATTTATAAAAATGATATTCAATAAATTTAAATTTAAAATTTCTATTATCTCTAATTACAATTTGTTATATAAAAAGAAAAAGAGAACTTGAAATATATATATATATATATGTAATAATTTGACCCAAAAAAATTGATAATTATAGGTACCAAGGACATAGAGACCCTACATATTAAGGGTACAAACAGACGTGCATGTCACTACCGTTATTCCCATTAAAACAAGGAGGAAAGGTTTTGTTTCCAACTTAATAGACCCCACCAATATTATAAAATAACTTGCAATAGCAAGTTGAACCAATAGTCTCCGAGACCTATTGTTAAGACTAGTGAATTATTATTTTCATTAACAATATTTAATCGGTTAGGCAACCATATGCTTTGATTCACATTGAATGTTGAACCATTCGGTGAAGATAAAAATACATCGAACTCACATGAAATTTTATCATGATTAGCAAATGTCTAAATAAATAAAATTATGATTATTTTTATTTTTAAAGATATTAAATTATGTAAAATGATATGTTTGATCACTTTTTAGGCTTAATAAGAAGCCATGGAAATGACAAAAAGGAAAAAGAAAAAAAGAAGCAAATATTTGATAGAGTTAGTGGCTTCTTGGATGGAATGTTTGTCTAATAGTTGCTTCTAATTTAAGTTCATGTGTTTCCACTATATATATAGGACTTTATTAAAAAAAGAGCTTTATCAAATTTCGCAATGGATTTGAACATTTCGAGTGTTGGTGAATCAAGGTTTTCTAGTGAATCTGATTTTCCTTGAGATGAGAATAAAGCTAGCTGTGAATTGATGCCAGCTGCTGAGCTTACCCTAAATTGCACTTTTTTGATGTTCCATTTTTAGATTGTTGAAACTTGTGAAGATCTCCTTCTCGAAGTCCTAGATTACCTTTCTTTTTTTATATATAATAAAAATAGTAGTAATTTACACGAGAAAAATGATCAAATTTTAAATTTTACAGATACTATTTTTTAAATATAACTAAATAAATTAATTAATTTAAAACTCGAGTTTAATTATTATTTTTTTGCTTTAGTAATTTAAAAACTAAGTTACGTGCTAAATGGTTCAAATTCAAAAATAGAAAGAAAAATAAAATAACGGTATTATGTGTAAATAATAAAAACTTTACAAGTCCTTTTCTTGTAAACTATATTCAATTTTCGTGAGAGCATTTTGAGAATAAATATTAAATGCATTATATCGATGTGAGAGAGAATACATTATGATTATTTGAGAAATAGATCAAAGCTTAGATAAAACCCATATCCCTAAATCTAGCTAGCCTTTCTATTTAGTTATTTCTTAACATTGTTCAATTATTTTAATGCCTTCTTTTTAATATATGAACCACAATATATATATATATATAATTTGATAACTTAAATGATCAAGAATTGAATTTAAATTATTAAAATTAAAAATCAACACTTTACAAAAAAAATAATGAAATATATAATCATAATAATAGAAACAAATAATAAGAATTCTTAGTGAAAAAGAAAGGAAACTAGTATATTAATGGGCTTTGACCTGTCCAGATTTTAAGAGTAAGTGTTGAAATTCTATTTACTTAAGTGAAGCAGAGCCCAAGTATAGACATTTCTATTTTCTGATTTGGCCCAATTAATGAATCCTATTTAGTAATTTATAATCATGGCCTAAATTAGGCAGGGACTTTTTAATAGACTGCTTTTAAGACATGCAATTAAATTCTTCTTCAGCCCAAACTTTTGGTACTACATAGCCCATGTAACACAACCCCTTTAGGATTCATAAATAGACTGAAAAAACTAAGATTCGAATATTTGATTTAATAATTATTAAATTATAATTTGATTTTTTAATTAAAAATAAAAAATTGGTTAGAAAAAAGTATTACTATATATATTGACAAGAGGAATTGAAAAGTTTTAAGTAATTTTTTATGCTTACAGCATTTAGGCTTGGACAATAGCCAAGCAGTATGCCCAACTCGATCGAGTCTAGGGCTCAACTTTTTTCTGTTATGGGCAAGCTTAAAATAGTAATTTTAAGTTAAAATAATATATTTTTATTTAAATTTAATTATACAATATATATTAATATAAAATTAATTTTTAATAAGATGAATAGTAATTTAAAATTAAATGGGCAGCTAGGTCAAATTCGAGTTTGACTTATAATTTAAATTTTTTTTCAGCCACGACCTAGCTCAACCCATCCCTAGGTCTAACCACATTCTTTTTTTTCCTTATTCTTTATTAATTACTTCGTCATCAATGTATATAATAATGATGTGTTAGCTGCAATTTTTTTTGTTTTACAAAGAAGATCGTAACTTGGAGATGCAAAAAGAATTACAGATATTAACATCCAAATTTCGGATATGCTGAATGTTAATTTTAAAAAGGACTATACCTACAAACTGAGCTAAGCTTTAAGTACGTCAGATCATACAAAATTTAATCCTACATTTACAATACTTCGAGTTATGACATGAACTAAGCTCCAAGCTCTGTCATCAGGCAAGACCAGACATGACCAAATCTGCTAAGAGCTTATACTTCAAAATTAAAGATGAAATCTTGTCAAATAATATACTTTGGTGCAACTTCGGGCTAACACTTTTTCCAAAACGAAATATATATATATGTATATAAAGATGCACAAAATAGTAAAAGTTAGAAATAGGTGTATATAAGTTTCTTAAGTGCTTTTCGTTCATCAATGTTGATATTCCACCAAAGAAAAACCCCTAGTTGTTTAATACATAGATTTCCATTTGCCTTCCTCCATAGCCACAAAGCTACATATATGCCTATAAATTTTGTAACACATTGCAAACTATATGATTAACGACGAAGTTATAGAAGGGCAATGATTGGAAGAATATATAGACCAAGCTAGCAACATGCTGAATTTTAGGTCTAAAACTAAAAATATTATATATTCCTATACATGAGAAATTATTTCATTCACCTACATTTATATGTAAAAACTGAAATATATGATAGTCTTTTTAATGTAGTTTATAAAATTAAAAAAATTATTATTACTATATTAAAGACAAACTCTGTATATTAAACACGATAACTTATTTGAAAATAGCGAGGATCATTTACTTGATATTTTGAGAACTTCAAAATCATCTAAATTTCATACTAGCACTTGAGAAAATCGGTATTTATGATAACTTTGAAGCTTAATTAAGTTGATTAATATAATTATTTTTAAAAAGTAATATTTAATACATTTAAAATTTAAATTTTAATGTTTACAATTACAACCTTTCTTTTATCCCTAGCTATAACTTTTTTTTTTTAAATGATGCTATAAGAATGAAATAACATTTGAAATCCATGCATGAACCCTATTCCCCCCTACATGGTTGATAAATGCCATGAAGACATTAATTATGAAATTTAAAACTCAAAGTGGGGTCACTTGTTATTAGTATTTTTTTTAAAGAACTCTAGCAAGGTTGGCTGGTTTCTTATTGGATTTGAGTATGATAATGTGCTTATCAATATTAAATATTTCTATATGGTTGAAGAATAGGAGAAGCACTTACTAGAAAGAAAAAAATATTGGTCAAGGAAAACCCACAAGAGAGAGAAAAGGAGGGAATAAGGCAGGGGCACATGGGAACAGGAAGGCATGTGGAGAAGATTCAGAGTACTCACTTTCTTTAGGGGAGGGTGAGGCAACAAGGAATAACATGGATCCACCCAATTCCAAAGGGGTACCCCTAAACTTACCCAATGAAAAGCATGTGAAGGGCTTCTTGCGGGGCACATTAACGCAGTACATTGCAGGACCCACGCTTATTTTAAAAAATTAAGATGGACAACGAAGAAAAAATACCTCTTATTATAATTTTTAGATACAACAATCTATATATTCATAAATATTTATATTATATTTTTTATTATAATTATATTATATACTTATAAAAAATTTTAAATGTTAATAATTTATATTATATAAATTTTAACAAATTATTATATACTATATTATGTGTTAATTATTTTTATTGATTATAACAATCCACAACACCACACAAAAATGAGCAATTAGGGCTTATGGCTTTGGTGGGTATCTGAAAATAGACTTAGAATTAGATACACCTAACAGTTTACGTGGGAAAAATTGAAGGTAACGAATGATTTCTTCGTCGAAGGCATATATGACACATATTATCCTAAAACTTTTTTTTTCCCATTTTTTCAAGTCCTATAAAAAAGGCTAAAGAGGCAAGATTAAACAGAGGGTGGGTGTCTAAACTTACAGATGTATCTCTTTATGATTAATGGGGAATCTCATTTATCACCTAATTTTCAGCTTTGCTAGGCTTTTTGCAATAGGATGTTTTGTGACCATACGCTTGAGGTGAATGTGATAGGAATGAAGCAAGAGAACATAGTGTTTCTATTAGATTTATTTGTGAATCGGATAGTTAATTTAACTTATATTAGACTGAATTTAAATAAAAAATTTTGTAATTTAAATTGATTACGATTATTGTTTAAATAATAAAAAACATCTTTGTTTCAATTTAAATGTAAACATTAATATTACTTTATATTATTTTAAACAATAAAATAAATTTTTGAGTGTGCTCAATCCAAGCCAAACATAAGCCAGGAAAAAGAATTTTCTCAACCCGCAACCTACGAAAACCTTTTAGTTGGTATAATCTGTTTCACATTTTTCTTAAAAAATTGTTGTCATTGATTCTTATAATCACAATTAATAACAATTTAAATCATAAATATTCATCTATAATCAGATAAGTATTCTTTAATTATTTTTCTTGGTGATATGGACATAAGTAATCTTAAGGACGCCATCTCTCACATCGACACATAAAGCTGATATGGTCAAAAGTTTATTATTGAAATACTTTCGGTAAAAAATTGAAATTTTATCGATAAATAAAAAGAGTTTCTCTTTTACCAACTAGAATGAGTCCATTTTAATTCTTTTTTAATAGAATAACAAATGAATTATATAGTTAGCAGAAATTAAACTACATTTATTTAGATGATTATTAAACAAAGTAATTAAAGAGTACAATATGTTAGTATGCTACCATTGAGTGTGAGAATATATAGTTTTTATCTTACATTTCCCCCACTTTTGGGAACAATGAGAACCCTTTATTTGTATATATATTATCCAAATAATTAAATCATTTTACAAAGTAGAGATGTATTAGTTAGTCTATGTTTTGCACTAAGTCAACCTTTTCCCTTCTAAGTAGGTTAACTTAAGTTTGCACATTAATTTAATCACTTTGGTTTGACATTAATGATTAATCCAAGAGGTTACTGTTATTATTTTAATTACAGTCTCAATTTATATTTATCCATTGTGCATTAATATTTTATGCTCTTTTAAGGAACCAAGATTCTCAAAGATTTTATAAAGTAAAACTAAACAAAGGTTTTTTTCCAGCAGTGGTTAATGTTTATGGAATGACTTTGAAACATCTAATGTAAATATTCAATTATTTTTCCTCCTTGGGTTCTGGGCTTTCATATTGCCATGTTTCTTCATTACACACATGGTTAGTGAAACAACTTATTTGGCAACTCTTTTTTTCAAGGGAAGTTATCTTATCCATAATGTTAAAAAGAATAAAAACATATAAAACCGATTTTTAGCAATTTAATTTGATTTTTTTCTCGATTCAATCTAATTTTTAATAATTTTGTATAATCACAGGACCACATAAACCACTAGTTACCAATTTAACTAGTCTAACCGATCAATAAAAATTTGATTTTTTTCATTCAATTCTCATCAGAGTCGATAGAATTTTTAAATTTTATAAACAGGATTTTAAATAGATGACTTTTGTAAACTTTTAAATTTTATATTTCCGCACTCCATTTTTATTTTGTTTTTCAAATTTTCACATTGATTACTATTAGGAAGTGAAAGAATCTTTGAATGATTGATCATTTCCACAATTCCCCCAGAATTGGCATTGTATTTCGTGGCTGTTACGAACATTTTCTTTTGTGGTGGGGTCAATGTTGATGACTAAGGAAATCTTCTGGATTATTATAAAATTTTATCTTTATTGATTTTTTTTTTATATTTTGATCCTCAAAATTGTTTTCCCATTGCAATTTTGTCCAAATTTCATACTTCTACTTACCAGGAATGTGACACTGCAACTTCTATTACATTGACAACTGATACAAACTTATCGATTTGATTATTTGAGAACAATATCCATATATAAATCGAGTTATCCCTTTGATTAATTCAAAGGTTAAGTTTGAGGTAACAAAAAAAAATCAAATTACTATTTTAACGATAAAAAATATTTTTATTTAAATTTAATTATATTAACATGAAAATGATCAAACTTTGATCAAGTATAATATTTTTCTTCAACAAATTTAAATCGAACCCAGTGATTCGAATTCAACGTAAGGCTTGCGTGAAGGTTGGATGATTAAGAACTGACAATTATAAGCCTTATTTTTTTTTTTCAACATCATCTTAGCTGGAGTATGCAATCGAAATTTAGTATTTTGTTTAATATTATGTTTTTAATTAAATTTCGATCATAGTCAAACCGACTTTGAGGGAAAAAAAATACAAAAAGGAAAATCATGTAGTCTTGGCTGAGTAAGAAAATAACAATTTCTTACTCGTCTTTAAAGTAGAGGCAAATGTTTTGAACTTTTCAATCAGCAGCTAGCTATTTAGATCAAGAGATTAAATAGAGAAAGAATGTACGGTGGCATTTTTAATTAATCGATATTTACTGTTGACTTAGGAAGTGTGGACACGGATATGCTATAAGAGTACCATATGATATGGATATTATGACATAAATTTTTTTTAAAAAATTAAAATAAATTATGGTAGGATATGTCAATAAAAATATATATTTTATATAATAATATATAATATAAAATATAAAATTAATACTTTGCAATTAAATATTAATATATAAGTATTTTTTTAATTTTTAAATTACTTATGAATTTAAGAGTTTGAACATTAAAGAATCTATTATAATCAAATTACTCGTTGTAAATTTTACATGTGAAAAAATTGCAAAAGAGAAACTTTAATTACGTCTCCATATATGCCTAGATCATAGTTTTAATTATGCTCAATTTTATTTATATCTTTTTGATATGTCTTCACTTATCGGATTATATTGAAATTATATTTATATTGAACGCATATCAAACACATAACTCTAATAAAAATATATCTATTTCAAAAAATATATCAATAGTTACGGCTATTAATTATAATTACATCTATTTCGTTCACCACCACGGTCTAAATTCATCAGTTACGTTTAAACTGTTGAATGAGGAATTTGTAGGTAATAAAACCATGTGTAGAGAGAGAGAAAGCATTAGACAATGCATACCTCTTGTTTATTCTGTGCATGTCTCTCTCTCTGTCTCACTGTCAACCAAAAAATCGCTGTCATTCAGTCTCTGAACCCCATCACCACCCCTCCCTCCCGTGTCTTCTTCCTGATAACCTGTCAACCATGAGAGCTCAGTCCATATAATCCATGCTCCCCCAACCCCCTCCCTCTTATTAGGCCCCCTTAGCCCTCCCCTCATAATCCAAGAGCATGAATGAATGATTAATTTTTAGCATCTGAAAAATGGCCTTTCCTCATGCTTTCATGTTCCAACCCCATGAAGATCATCACAATGATCATCTTCCTTCCCCTACTTCCCTCAACTTCCTCCCTTCTTGCCCTCCTCAACTCTTTCATGGTATGTCTATCTAAAGATCCTTTTTTTTTTTTTTTTTTGCTTCTAGTATTGATGTTTGTAGATGGAAAGTTGATGGTTTTATTTATTTATTTATTTTTGGTTTGGATCTAGGTGGTGCAGCACCATTTATGATGAAGAGATCAGTATCTTTCTCAGGTGTTCACAAGTCTGAGGAAGTTCATGGAGGAGATGATGAATTGTCTGATGATGGATCACATCTTGGAGAGAAGAAGAAGAGGCTCAACTTGGAACAAGTGAAGGCACTTGAGAAGAGTTTTGAGTTGGGTAACAAGCTTGAACCCGATAGGAAAGTGCAGCTGGCTAAGGCTTTGGGTTTGCAACCAAGGCAGATTGCTATTTGGTTTCAAAACAGGAGAGCCAGGTGGAAAACCAAGCAATTGGAGAAAGATTATGATGCCTTGAAGAAACAGTTTGAAGCTCTCAAGGCTGACAATGACGCCCTTCAAGCTCAAAACAAGAAACTTAGTGCCGAGGTAATGGTTCTTCCATCTTCATCAACGAGACAACTTTCAGCTTTATGCCCTAAAGAATTTTAACACAGTAATTCATCTAAGGCTAACAGCAATTGATTTGAGCATATCTTCATCAGTTTTTAGATCAGTGACTGACGTTTTTTTTTTTATCATTCAATATTCTTGAGCTGCTGATTAGTCTATGCAAAAAGAATAAGTTGGCTAAAACAACAGTAAAACTTCTCAGTTCTGAAATTGATGAGCTTTTAGCTACTGAAGTTAGGAAAGGTGAAACTGAGGCTTTTTAACCTGTTACATCAGATTTATAGTTTATATTTTGCTTGCCAAGATTTTCTGTCACATTAATCCTGACACACCACCTTAGTTCTATTCATTAAGTTCTTGATCCAACATGAACAATTTTCATCAAAGTCATCGTATTCCTTTATTTTAATGATTTTGCTAGATTAGTTGATGACAAATATGAAGCGTCAGTGTCAGAAAGCAGCACTTTCTTAGGAATATAAGTTTATTTTAATCCATGGTAGGCGCTCGAGTACAATTTGTTGCAATTGTTTTATCTTCTGAATTTTGAAGGCACATGAAATTGGGTGTAATTCTTTGGCATTATTCAATTCTTCGGATAGAATAATTGGGTGAAATTGGGTTTTGAATATATTGCCGTAGTTGTTGGCTTTGAAAACCAAAGATTCAAATGAAACCAGCATTATCAAGAAAGAAAATGAGGGTTCTTGGAGCAATAATGGAAGCGATAACACTGGTGATGTGAACTTAGATATCTCAAGAACAACATTCGTAACCAGCCCAGTGACATCATCACAGTTGAGCAGTAAACACTTCTTCCCTTCATCCATCAGGCTAACAACAAGCATGACTCAACTTCTCCAAGGCTCATCGAGATCAACTGCGGACCTTCAATGCCTAAAACTTGATCATCATCATCCTCAAGTTATTCATCAAGAAGAGAACTTCTGCCATATGTTCAATGGAGCGGATGAACAGCAAGGTTTGATTTGGCCATGGGGTGAGCAACAAAGTTTCCATTAAATTAAAAAACCAACTCTCCACACAAGTAGTACCATATTGTTTTTATAAGCACTTTCAGTTCAACCATTGGCTTAGCAAGTTTAAGAAGAAAACTAGGGCTTTTTTCATTCATGTCAACTTCAAATTCTTGTTTTGGCTTTAGATTGGTGTATAGAAATGGACATATTTGCTTCAACATAGCAGAAAGACTATATGGAGGGTTTGATTGGCTCTGAATAATACATTTTTTCCCCATACTTTAGTGAATTGTGATATATTTGCTAGGTTGGACCATAGTAAACAGAAATAAATAAATAAATAAATAATAGTTAAGGTACATGTGCTACTGAGTGGTTTTCCAGCTCTGGCATGTACGTCATGAAATAAAAAAAGGGGAGGGGGATTCTCTCCTTGCATTTTTTTATCACATTTTTTTTAATTGTTGTTGGTGCTTGGGAATCATATGGGTCTGCTACACAATCAATATTTTAAAAAATTGCATGGCATTGTGTTGAAGAAAGTTCCAGTACTAAGAAGCAAATTTGGCATGATTTCATCAAATCCATTAAAACTAACATATAATAGTTGCATTATTTTAAGTTTATTGGTGTTCAAGTTCTTGAGGTTAAATTCTAACAAATGTTTTTCTGTAATATTTTTTTCATTCAATATCTTATTTTTCATTGGATTATATTCATTGCCCTGCAAAGCTTACACTCTTTAACATTTGAGTTTACGTATAAATTTATTAATTATTCATTTGATTTACACTTAAAGAAACGTGCTAAAACTTGAATATAATAATTTGATTCTTTTAATTGATTTAAACGTTTAAGATAATTAATTACTTATTTTAACCAAATTAAAGATTAAAATTAAAGCGGTGACTAAAATCTAGTTGGGAGTTCAATGAAAAAAAAAATCAAGAGGAGGAAGATTCCGAGCACACATTCCAAGGGGAAAGAAGCCAAGTAGATGGGAAGAAAGAAAACAAATGGGGGGGGGGGTGGGAAATGGACATTGCTTGGGTTATTTTGAAGGGGACGTTTGTATATTTTTTAAATCTGACAAGTGAAAGTATCTTACTGTGCCCCTCTTCTGTAGGCTATCCATGTGACCTTACTGTCACCATTTCCCTATCATTCAACAAAGCAAAACTGACCCTCTTCCTCTGTCCCTTTCATGCTTCTAACTTCTCATCAAGTTCATAAAATCCTTCATCATCTGCGCTTTATCATGGATAACTTAATTTACGGAACCTTCTTGGTTATCATTAGCTGATAATTTACGTTGGAACTTGGATTAAAAATTTAAATAATAATTATAACGTAACGTCCTAACGGTTATTTTGCTATTGATATCCCTAATTTGAACGCATTGGATTCTTAGGCCACTCAAAGGACTGCAGAGTGTACATTCCTAATGTGGAAGTGTAGGTTTGCTTCACTAGATTTAGGTAATAGATTTTGATTCCTGCATGCATTTTTGAAGAAAGTTTTACACGGAAGAACAAATCAATGGTTACATGAAAAATATATTACCGCAATGACATTTGCACAACTGTATGTCATCAGGCAACTGTTTAACTAGTTCAGTGTGAAATATGTAGCAATACTTCGTTGTTTAATTGTCTTGGAATTGCTTTCTGGAGATTGCTTGATCACAGCATTCCAAGCCAATTTCCCCATAATTTATGTTCTTACGTGAACATAGGTTTTTCCAAACACAAGATCAAATGGAAACTGAAATTATGATCGTAATAAAATCTACAATCTTTTTCTCTATCTTTATTTTATAACTTTGTTCGTACAAAAAAAAAATCAAAAAATGGAGCCAACCTTTTCTTACATGGTCTTTTTTTTTTTTATTAGAGGGAGATTGAATGATATATGTTTTCACCCAAAAAAATCCTCCAAATAATGGTGTCATTGACCTTATGGCGGATAGGACATAATTTATTATGTACTAATTATTAGAATGATCAAATCCTCTGAGATCTAGATAATCAAAATTCTTGCCAAATACAAAACATGAAGGGTGAGAGATGTGGGGGGTTATCATGAATATAGTGTTTATGTTTTATTTAAAGGATTTTTGCGTAAAGCACATGGCTATTGTGATAGGTCAACTCTCATTGCTTAAAAAACTCTTAACAGACTTAATTAACTTGAGCTTCAAGTACGGTTGTATTGCTTGTTATGCTAAAACCAAGAAGAAGAGACACTCTTCCTTGCAGGTATGTTGGTTTTTAACAGTGCCAATACGTATTTAAAAAAACAAAAAAAAAAAGGAAGAAGAAGGTTTGGAGGAGCTTCTACCATACACGTTGCTTAGGGAATGGTTTTGGTAGGCTTCAATGGTAACCGGTTTAACCGGTTAACATATTTTTTATCTAATTTTTTTATTTTTATATATATTATTATATAATAACACATAAAATTATTATAATTATAAGTTACATTAATCATTATCATTAAAAAAATTTAGAATTATCAATAAATATTATAGTTACATAAATTATTATGATTGTTAATAGAACTTAATATTACGTATTTTTATTATAATTACATATATATATTATTTACGTACATAAATTATGATAAAAGATAATAAAAGTTGTAATACATAAATTTATTTTATTTACATAAAAATTTTGTAAGTTATAAAATTTATTACAATTGGATAATAGAAAATAGTACTTCATAAAATATTATAATTATACAAATTATATTATCTATTATACATGTATATTATCATAAGTAATGTAAATAAATATTACACATTTTTTTACAATTACACATATACATTATTTACTTACAAAAATTATGATAAAGATAATAAAAGTTGTAACACGTAAATTTATTACATTTACATAAAAATTTTGTAAGTTATATAAATATATTATCAACAGATAATAATAAGTATTATTACAGAAAATACTATAGTTACATATATTATATTATCTATAACATATATTTATTACCATAGGTAATATAAATACGTATTAAATATTTTTATGTAATTTGTATTATATGTAATGCATTCGTGTAAAGAATCTTTGAAGGTAATAAATATATATGTAATTTGTTACATACAAATATTACCGATTTTACATGCAAACATTACATATTTACATAAAAATATTGCCAAATCTGTAATACACATATGTAAAATATTTCTTTAAAAAAATTAACTATAATTTTCTAAAAATTATTTTTTATTATTTATTAAATATATTAAATGGGTGAGAAATTAATTTTTGTACTAATTTTTGAAGTGAAAAAAGTTTTCATATTTTTTAGTTTAATAAATTATTTGGGTGTATTAGTAATAATTATAATATATTAAGAAAAATTTAATTTTTTGATTAAATTTATAATTTTTATCAATTGGTAAAATTATAACTAAATATTACAAAAATTACACATAAATATTATAATTTACATAATGTTAATGTGTAATTTGTGTTATATATAATATATTTGTATAAAGAATCTTTGAAGGTAACATATGTATGAAATAAATTACATACAAGCATTATCAAATTTACACACAGACATTACAGATTTACATAAAAATATTACCAAATCTGTAATATATGTATGTAAAAGAAAATTAACTATAATTTTCTAAAAATTATTTTTTATTTTTTATTAATTATATTATATGTGTGAGAAATTAATTTTTATAGCAATTTTTGAAGGGAAAAAAGTTTTCATATATTTTTAGTTTAATAATTTATTTAGGTGTATTAGTAATAATTATATTATATTAAGAAAAAAAATTTAGTTTTTGATTAAATTTATAATTTTTATTAGTTGGTAAAATTAGAACTAAACATTACAAAAACTTCACAAAAATATTATAATTTATATAATGTTTATGTGTAATTTGTGTTATATGTAATATATTTGTGTAAAGAATCTTTGAAGATAATATATTTATGTAATTTATTACATACAAACATTATCGAATTTATATACAAATATTATAGATTTATATAAAAAATATTATCAAATCTGTAATATATGTATGCAAAATATTTCTTTAAAAAATTAACTATAATTTTCTAGAAATTATTTTTATTATTTATTAAATATATTATATGTGTAGAAAATTAATTTTTGTAATATTTTTGAAATGAAAAAAGTTTTCATATATTTTTAGTTTAATAATTTATTTGGATATATTAGTGATAATTATATTATATTAAGAAAATATTAATTTTTTGATAAATATATATTTTTTATTAGTTGGTAAAATTATAACTAAATATTGCAAAAATTATACATAAGTATTATAATTTACATAATGTTTGTAAACAACTAAATATTATATATAACATATATTATATATATATATATAAAAGATATATATGTATATAATATAATACTATAAATATAATATAATAATATATTATATATTATATATAATAAAAATTAAAAAAAATGAGATTGTTAGTTGCTAAAAAGCCAAATGAACAAAAAAGAAAAAAAAATTTATGTTAAATGTTAGGGAGAATTTTAAAAGAGTAAAATGTAATAATAGTTATTAAAATGGATGAAAGTGGAAAAATATTCTAAAAAGGGAAATAACAATTATTAAAATTATTAAGAAGAAAACTATAAATACAATTTTAACTGTATTTTTCATATAATTTTTTGCTGTTTTCTTCCTTGACAATAATTTAGTGGATATTATAAATTATATATATTAAATTATAATATATATTATTTATTTTTTTTGTTTGCAATCTTAGAGATTAAAATTTTTACCCAATCAAAGATATTTAAAAATAGTGAGTTATGATTATCTCACTATACAAGAATAATCAATTGTATATTTTATATTTTGCTTACAAGAATTTTTTGTTTTCGTGAAATGTCATCCTCCCACTTTACAAGAATAATCAGTTTTAGCATATATAAAGCCATGCTTAAGGTTATATGAACACGACTACTTTGTATATGTACTTTACATTTAGTTATAGTGAGTTGTACATCTAGTTATAGTGAGTCATACATTTAGTTATAAAAAGTTACACTTTTAGTAATTATTTTTTGATATAAAATATTTTTAATATTATATTATATATTATATATTATAGTAGTATATTATTATGTTATTTTTATAATATTATATATTATTTTAAATTTTTTTAAAAATAATTTAAATTTAATATTAAATATTATTTAATTATTATTATTTTTTATATTAATCCAGTAGTTAATATAATTCATGTTTATTTTATAATTCAAGATTTAATATAATATTTTTAATATATATATATAATTTATATATGTAATATATAATTATATGTATTATATATAATTTGTGAGGGAGTCGATTCCCTTACGAAGGGAGCCGATCCCAAACATATATAATATTATAATACATACTTTATTATATATAATATTATATCAATTTAAGATTTAATATAAAATAGTTTTATTTTTGTTATTTGTAAATGATATTTCAAAATTTAATATAAAATATGTTTTTATTTTTTATTATTTTTAAATTGTAACTCAAGATTTAATAAAATATTTTTTTAATATTTTATTATTTCTAAATACTATTTTTGATAAATATAATTTATATTTATAATTTTTATATATTTATAAATATAAGAGAATCAGTTTCAATACGAAAGGAATTAAATTGTAATATAATCTCTTCATTAATAATTACAATAATTACATTTTTCTTTCTCGAAATAATTTTCTTGCTTTGTATATTTGTAACCATTACCATTCCATATTACTTTTATGAAATTCTCCCTAAAATTACCCTGTTCACGAGTAAACCATAATTTCTTTTTATAAGCAACTGTTAAGATAAAAGATTTCTCATTCAAAGGTTCATAATATTATTCGAAGTTGACGAAAAGTTGATTCTAAAAAGTGTATTCTAAAATTTTTCAGAAGATTTAAGTATATGAAGGACAAGAAAAATTAATGAAGCTGTCCCTTGTTTCCTCTACCATCCTTCAAAGCTCAAAATCTTTTAGATTACGGCAATTTATACTTTCATGTGTCATAAGGTCCCAAAGGTTGGTTCAGAATTGTTCTACAACCGCTTTATATTATTTAGATTCGGATTTAAATATTAAATAATATTACATATTTGATAAAAATATGTATAATTTTTTTTTATATATTTAAAATATCAAATTTTAATAATTATATACAAAATATGTCGAATAAAAATATATTAAAAAAATCTTCAAGGTTTAGCGAATTTATTAGTTACTTTATGTTGTAGATATCATAAAAGTTTTGATTAGAAGTGGTCAGTTCGGTTTGGATAATATGAAAAGTTAGAGAACTTCGTAATATCCATACCTCAAAGCATATTCTTATTATTTTACCTTTGGAGAAAGGTCGTTTCTATCATATTTCTGGGGGAACTGTAAAATCTATGCAAAATCTGCTGATAAAATAATGTGATAATTTAGGCAATGCTGCATCGCTTAGCTTTATGGCCAGCTAAGCAGATTTTTACTTAGATCCGGATATTGAAATCAAATGACAGCTTGTCCTAGCCAACTTGGCACTGTTCAGGATAAAAGATTCCTTATTTTAACTACAAGCAAACATTGAATTTATGATCCTTAAGGATAATTGTTGAATTAATATTAATCCTGATCATTCCTGAGGTAGTCTTCTCCATTATTGTTTTTCTTTTTTAGTTTGACTAATTCATCTGTCAGCCTATAAGCACAGTAAAAGTGGTAATTGGCCATGTCCAAGTTCGAATCATTTTAAATTTAAATTATATAAATTATTTTAGATTTGCGTATTTATAAGTCAGGTTATTTTGAATTTAAATTTTTTTGGATTTGAATTTTTTTAACAATTTTGATTTGGACGAGTTCAAATTTTTTTAGATTTTCAATTTATTTTACCACTTTTAACTTCATGATCTCAATTAAACACTTTAAAAAAATCACAAAAGGGGCATAGTTTAGTCTTGTGAAGGATTTGATTATCATAAAATGTATAATTACAAACCGAGAAGGTGAAGACTATAATTACTAAATTCAAAAAAACCTTGTTAATTCCACCCAGAGCTACAGTTACAAAGGCATCCATTGCCATCTATATTTTAGCATCAGACTGTTTAGTGGGGCAATAAAATCCGAACAAATTCATGTTTATCTATATGTCAAGGGAGGTCCATTACAATGTTTGACTCAAACCATGTTCGAGAATTGAACGTGCAGACCATTTTAACTCAGAATTGACACAGAAACATGGTTCAAATCAATAAAACTAGACTAGTCTCCCTTGTTCCTGATATAAATGGAGCGTACAAGTTGTTGCTGTAGATTGGAAGACAGCAAGATGCACGTGTTCTCTTCTGCAAAACAATAGGCATGTAATTCTGGTTACTAAATTCATCAGTAAATGGGTTCTTTCATATTTATCCAACTCTTTTTCAATAGCCTGGTTGCTGGTTACTTTATGAAACTTCACAGATTCCCCCCATGTTGCTGTATATTCAATTTTTCTCTATTTTTTAATATATTTAGAGGGTCTTTAACGAGTCATACATCCACACACCCATGTTGCAAAATATGTTTTGTACAGATATTAGATATAAATACTTCCAAAAAAAATGAAGAGCCCAAGTGTATTCTTGCTTTTGTTTATGTAGGTAACAACTAACATGTTGGTGCAAGCCAAGTTTCAGACAAAGGGAAAGACATGAAGTTTGTGATATGTCTAACAGATTGAACTTACTTCTTGCAAGATCTTGATGAGAAAATGGCGTAAATCTGTATTTTCATGTTAGACAAAAAAAAAAAAAAAGAAAAAAAAGAAAAAAAAAAGGCTGGTTGGTAACTTTGACCCAATAATAAAGTTACTGGCTTTATGTTCTTGGCTTCTGTTGCAAAACATGGGGCAAGGTCAGGGGCAGGGGCCAGAGTCCAGGCTATGGTGTAGTGAGAATATTGATAGACCTTTTTGTCTGGTTCTTGATTTTTTTTCCTTTTGCCCGGATTCTCCATTGAATTTCAATAGCATGTTGCATTTAATTTAACTTCCATCCTCGAAAGGAATCACGTTTTTTAATTAAAAGACACAAACTCGAATTTTCTTACATGTGATATAGCTTTTTTGAATTCTGACTTTCTTACAGCTGTTCTTGAGTACTAAGCCGCCAAGCTAGCAGTATATTAATATATGATCTTGACCTTGTTTTCACATTAAGAAAAGTTCGAACACATTCATATGTGTGCATATAAATATACATATATAAATATATATGTGTGTGAAAAAAAAAGAAATTTAAGTATTTAAGTATAATTAAATTAATTTATATAATATTTTTAATGAATAATATTTAATAAATTTAATATTTATAAATTTTCGTATTTTTAGAGTTCAATCTCTCTTTCGTAAGAAGAATCTCAACCACTTTAATTTGGGTCTTTGTTTAAGAAAAAAAAAAAATAAAATACACTCACACTTTGGGCTCAAAGGAGGCATTAGGACAATAATGCAATACTAGATGCATATTAGACATATACTTTGATATAAGAAAATAGTCCCATAACTGAAACATCTTTTCATATCATAAAATTCTAAGAGGAGTAAAAAGCCTAAAAATCCTGGTGTCTTTAAACTTTCAATTATAGAGTGTACCTGAAATATCCCAAAATCTGGAAGTGACCAAACCTGTAAAAGGCTAATGGATGACCATTCGGCCAAGGCCCTAGTCAGCCATCCTGGGAACCAAGTTTAAAATGGCAACGTTCATGAATAGATATCAATTAAGGAACAAATCCAACAGCCCAATACATGCATTTACCCAAGGATGGAGGGAGAAAACTTATAACTAGCAACAAATCCAATCAGGCAAGTTTTGGTGTACAGAAAAAAGCTATCTACAAGCTATTATTTTTTAATCTTATAGGGACTATCGAGGCATTATTTTATTTTTCAGGGATAAATTTATCATTTTCTTTTTTAGTCATGTTTTAATTCTATTTTAGGTCACATAGTTTAGGTTTATTTCTAGGATACTGTTTTTATTTTTTGTCTTGAGATATTTTAAAAAATAAATATTTTGAAAAAAATTACTTACTCTTACCAAAATTATCGAAACTATTTCTTTCATTTTTTTGCTTTCTTCTATCATCTCCCACATACTCTCATCTTTCTATCAATTTCAAACATCTCTTCCTTCCAACAACCCATGTTTGATTATTATCTTTTATTCAAAATGTCAGATTAGGTCAATAGATTTGGTACAAGAGATTTTGTCTAAAAAGTTTTCATGTTTTTTTTAGTTTTGTATCAAAGCTTGGTGAGAGAGAAAAGATCTAAAAAAAAAAAAAAGAAGGGAGGGAGAAGAAGGGAAAGATAGAGGGTCGAACTTTCTTTGGCTATTTTTGACCATCTTAGGCTTGGTTAAGGTTTTTTTTCTTATTTTTTTTATATATAACTAAAAAAAATTAAGGATGAAAACCAATGTTTTTTTATTTTTTAGGTATTAAATCACTTTTGTTTTCATTCTTTATTATAATATTCTGATTCTATATGTAATGATTTTAATTAAGATTTAACATTTTAGTAATTCTGAAAAATTTTTATTTATTTTTGTAGTTGCATCTTTATATTGTTTCTTTATATTGTTTTTCTTGTTTGCCAAGGTTTCTTTTCAATTTTTGTTTTTTCCTAATTCTGATGGCTATTAATTTATAATTGTAGGATTACAACACTTAAAGCAATTGAAAAATTTAAGATCTCTGACATTGGAGTCTTGCAAGGTCACAACAAATGATATCAAAAAGCTTTAGTTAACTGAACCTTCCTAATTCGATAAACTTCTGTCTTAAATAATTCTAGCAATAAAAGTTATTATTTTTTTGGGTTTGTCGATTTATGATGGTGCAATCAAACGTGTTCAGTTGCTTAAGTTTTGCCATCATAGGGTTTTTTCTTTTTTTCCCCTCTATTTTTTGCTCGGTCATTTTTTTCCTAACAAAAAGTATTATTTATGTGCTTTGGCTTTGTTAAATTTTTGTTGGTTTTGATCTTATTTATTGCTTTTTTATGCTATTGAGAGGATATTATTGAAAATATAAAAATAAAACCTTAGAAAAAGAAGAAGAAGAAAATAGAAAAGGAAAGGGTGGAAATTTGTGATTGACTGGTTGGTTTGTTGGTAATGATGGATGATATAAGAGTGTTCAACTAAATTCCAAGTTTCTTATCTCTCCTAAATTGATTTTGATTCAAAGATTTAATACTTCTTTTCTCTAAATTTATAGCTAAATCTAGGCATTTTAAAAATATAAAGAAAAAAAAGACAAAAATAACTTTAAAAAATAATAGATTTTCATTCTACTAATCAATATTTAGTCTTAAAGGATAAAGTAATTTATTTCCCAACAATCATCTGATGCTTTGAGAGTGTTTTAAGTTTAAGCATTATTAGTAAGCTCCAACATCATCTTTTCCCATTCTCTTAAATTTTTTTCTTTGTGAAATTTAAATATTTTAGAGATTAACTTGTTATTTTGAACCTGCTTTGGTATTTTGAATTTTCTTTCATATTTTTTTAGTTAAACATTTATTTTGTATACCAGTGCTTTCTACTTGAAAATCAAAATCATGTAAGAATGAAGTTTTGCAAGCTTTTTGATACATATTCCACGAAAAAAATAACAATTAAATATATTAAAATTTTACTAATAGTGTTTATTGCCCAAAAGAAATGGAAATGCTAAAACAGTATAAGATATCATAAGTAGCCCTACTAAATTAGCTTATCAGATTAATATATTTCTTTATAGTAAGTAACTAAATAAACTATCATTATGTATTACAATGGTAAGATTAAAATGATTCTATAGTTGCAACAGCTTCTCACTTTAACAATAGCAATTATAAATCAAAAACTAAAGTTTTCAAAGAAAAAGAGTTGTTGTTCTATAGGTATATTTGCATATTTCCAATGCTTTAACAACATATTTCTTAATAATAATAAAAGGTTAGTTGCAATTTGTTTCAATATTTTATTACTAGTTATTTTGCATCTTAGGCAAAATTTCTATCAATCAATTGTTGTGTTATTCCATAAGACAATGTATTTACATATAATTCTCTCTAACTTGATTATTTTCGATGACTTTTTGGAATGAAAATTGTTCAGTTTGTTTAGTAGCTGATGATGACCTCAAAAGCAATCAGGTAGGGCTATATATCATCTTATTTTTCTTAAGATTGCTCTTTTCAAATCCAATTTGAAATCTAATATTATTTTTAACAAAAATCAAATACCTTTTGCATTATTATTTTCACTTTTATCATATTGTTATCGAAACTTTTTACTCATTTATACATTGTTTTTGCTTATTTAATCTATTAAATATATCACACAACATAATAAGAAAAATGTGGAAGCTTAAAAATAGCTATGTTTCCTAGATAGAAAGGAGGGTTCGAAATGGTCCTTTTCGATTGCAGTAAATAAATGGAAGAAAATCAAATGATGTAAATCTAGTTTGAATGATTTATGAACTCTTTGTGAATAGCATCCAAAAAAATATATTATAAGTGTGTTCTTGATTTTGGGTCTCTGTTTGTTATTTTTACATTATATATTTTTAAAGCGAATTTTGAAATATACATCAACTACACCTCTGGCAAAAACTCATCTAGCACTTCAAAGTTCAAATGCATTGAACTAACTTTAACACGTAAGAAGTGCTAGACCTTTTATTACTTTTTCTATTTAATTAAATATTAATTCAATAAAAAAGGCTCATTTTCTTACTGTTTTGAATCTCTTGACTATCTTAATAATTTTTTCATACATTTTTTTAGTGAGTTTCATGTGAAATCTAATTTGTTTTAATGCAACGGATTTCATAAATAATAAATCTTTTGATGTTTAGTCTATGGCTAAATGTTTGAACTTTTTGATGTTTGTCAATTAGTGCATTTTCTGAAAAATGTTGTGAATAATTTGATTTTATCATTTTTTTTTCATTTATGCAATTAAAAGTGTACATACATGAGAAAATGGAAAATGTATATACCATCTCAAATCTTATTTTTTTTATTCACATTTGTTAAGGTAATTTGAAAAAGATCTCTGATTCCACATATGAAATTACGAATCATGCAATTCATTTAAGATTACAAATATATGTTGATGAGTTCAGTTAATTCTTTGTTGGTCTTTTTATGTTTGATCTATAATTTTTTGGATTTTGTTTTCATATGCTACATTATTTGGCTTTGGATATACAAATTTAACTATTTATGCCTTTTTATACAATTTTTAGTTTAATTGGTTCACGAGAAAAAAATGTTAACTATTATTTCGTATATTGATTTTTTTCGGTGTGTATCTAAGAGATACTTAGAGAAAAAGCATAGAGTGTCTCATTATTTACATTTAAGCAATGAGATGAAATTGTCAGATGTTAGTTGAATGATTTAAAATTTATAAGTCTTTGAATAGATTTTTTGAGCTTAAGTTTAGCTTGATGGTGCATTTTTCTCATAGAGAAATTTTAGTTTATACTTGCTACTATATATTATCTACTTTGATGATTTGTTTTTTTTTTTTCTTGATTTTATTGTTTGATTAATTTTCTTGAAAATTTTTTAAAAATATTTCAAATACCCGCGGCATTGCACGGGCACGATACTAGTAGTAATATAAAATTAAGACCCCATCTTCTTTACAAGGAAACTTCACAACCTCAATCCAGCAACCAGTTGCTCTTGGCCCTCAAAAATTGATTCAAGCTCTGATTCTACTGCTCTAACAGTCATTGTTATGGCTTCTTTAGAAGATCTTCATGCTACGGACGAGGCTGCTGGGCATAAGAAGAAAAACATTACAGACATTAAGATTTTAAATCTTATACTCGTTAAATTTTATTTTTTAAAAATAATTTTATGAATCAATTAATTTTTTTCACCTCTATTAATTTTCAGCTTCTCTAAGACAAATATAGGTTCAAGTCTCTTAAACTTTCTTCAAGAGTTTAATCTGATATTTCTTGGTGTATCCAACAGACCCAGTCACTAGAGTGACATTGGCAACAAGAACTATAGCCTGAGGGCATTCTGGGAGCTGGGTTTAGTTCACTTTGTCAAATTTTATTTCAAGTTTAAGAAGTACATTACCAACCTTATAATTAATTTCGTTAAATATATTATGGATGTTTGCTTCGATACCAGTTGTGGAAAACATTAAAAAATCACACATGAATGTGCATTAAAAACTATAGATTAAATAGAAACTCTCGTGCACTTGTTTCTTTAGTATTGCAAAGTTATTAGACATATCATGATCAACTTATTATACAATTATATGAATTTTGATATATTAAAAATATATATTATATAAATTATTATGTATTTATGTATTCATATCGTTATTCATATTATATTTCTTGTTATAATATATTTTATGTCATTTTTATTATTTTTTATATCATATTCTTATTATATAATTACATCATTTTTAATTTTATTTTTAATATTGTCAGTTCTATTCAATGTTTTTGCCTACCCGTATCCTTGCTTTCGTTACCATCTTTTAACAAATCAAAGGCAAGTCCTAAAATTTGGTAGCTAATAAGTTGTTGTTTATTATTTTTTTGTCTTGGAGTTGAGAATCTTGAATAAAAGTTTCAAATTTATTTTATCTTATTAAATCAATCCATAAGAAAAATATGGTAAATCTATATTCTCATGAATTCATTTTTTTTAATAAATGATCACAACATCTTGACATAGATATTTATTCCCCTTTTATTCTGACAATTAGGGGTATAAAAAATCGAATTGATCGAGCGAAAATCAAAGATCTATTTGAATTGATATAGAAAAACTGCTTATTCATTGAATAGGCAAAACAATAAAATTTTTTTCCAATCATATAAACTCAATTAAATTAATAATTTTTTTAAGTTTATTTCTTATTTATATATATTTATATATATATTTGAAAATAATATGATTTGAGCTTTGAACTTTTTTAGTTTTATATTAAAAATCATATCATTTAAGTTAAATATATATATTTTTAAATAAATATTATATACAATATTTTATATTTATTTTATTTTTTAATTGAAGTATCTGATCAATTAATCGTATCGATGAAATTGATAATTGAAAACATTATACATTTGAGCTTGTTTTTTTATTTATTGTAAAAACACCAACCGTCTAGGCCTGATTGTTTGACACAACATTCATATATACTTACTCCTTTATAGCCTGTAACCAAGTAAGAAACAATTACAAGTAGGAAAAACACCCATTTTTATTGGATTGGAAATTTACAACAAAAAGTTTGAAAATAAAAAAAGAATTAAGGAAAAAAAAAAAAAAGAAGAAAGGTTGAAACTGTCTAATTTGGGCCTCCTTTTTCTGGGCTATTTGCTTTCATCCTGGCCTTTGACTAGCTTTGAATAAAAAAAATCCTGAAATACATTTTTCTATATATCTATATAAACACACACATACATACATAGATTCAAATCTCCTTCATTATTTTTTATTTGTTATTATTTAATATAATTTTTATTATTAGTTATAAATTTAATTTTGATAATTTATAAATGAATCTTATTGATATAAATAGTATTAATAAATAAATTTAAAAAATAAAAAAAAATAATAGATAAAGTCCAATCTATATATGTTATGATTTTTTATTTTATAATATTAAAATAATATTTTAAATATTTTAAATTTATATTAATTTTATATATTAATAATTTACATTATATAATTTTAAAATATTTTATAATTATATTTTTTTATTTTTTTTATTATTGACATTGATCATCTCATATTTTATGTGATATTTTAATGGCTTTTTAAGCATGTTTTGGGTCCTTTTCGCATTGAACAGGATAAAGCCAAAGCCAACCAAACTGTTCAAAGTTTAAATATGGTATGCATATTTAATTTATTTCTTGCTTAGTTTTATTTCCTTTTCTCTTTTTCATGTTGCTTGATTATATTTCTATTTAGATTTTGATTGATTATTAGGCTATGGAACAAACCTATTGGAATGCTGAAGTGAAATCTATAATGTGTTTAATTTCATTTCCAATGTTATATTATGCTTAGTCAATTGGCATTTTAGGCTCCTTAAGATTCATTGCCATTGTTGTTTGAGTAGTTATCTATATCCCATCATTTGGCTTTTTAATTATGTGTTGATATGCTAAATGGATACTGGATGAAGCATATAACGTTGATTGATTCGGTTCTATGCTTTAGCAAGCATGTTATATCTGTTCGGATATTGATATCTATCCAATTCTCTTGCTGTACTATGTGACGATTGCTTTCCATTTGTGAATATTTGGTGGATTATAATTTCACCGTCTAATTCCTTTATGCTTTATATTAGCTGAGATTGTTAAGTTGTAGTTTTTTAGTTGTTGTCTGATGCATAATGAAAATGGGGTGCGATGAGTAATTACATCGAGAACTCAGCCATGTGGTCATCCTATCAAGTTCATTCCTTACTTGGGAGTTGTAATATTGGGATAAGACACAAGGGTTCTCTGTTTTTTATGGTGGCACAAAATGTGTAAATTTGGCCTATATATTCAATAAGAAATATTATAAACATTTGGAATAAGTCATGTTGTGCATGAAAATATGTAAGATGTCTGCAAGCTCATATGCTTACCTCGAGGAGTTCTTCGAATTATTTGACTATCTAAGAGATTCTTTTTGTGTAAATTAGCTTAAAGTAAATCAACGAATGAGTTAAATGACACAAGCACAGGCCAACCGGTTGTTTCAGTCGTGTCATCTCAACTACTACTAATGCCGAAAATATTCCATCCGCTCCGAACATAAGTGAGGAGCTTAAAGTTGCTTCTTAGCTTCGAATATTCTTATTTAACGAGCTTAAGTTAGTGACAAGGAGTTTTAGATCTGAGAGTCCTTTCGGTGAAGGTGGGTTTGGTTGTGTATTCAAAGGTTAAATCAACGAGAATGGAACTGCTCCAGTAAAACGTGGCACAGGGTTGTCTGTTGCAGTCAAAACCCTTAACCCTGATGGACTTCAGGGCCATGGAGAATGGCTTGTAAGAGACTCCATTCTGTTTTTAAACATTTATTAATGCACAAAATCACGCCGTACTCTTTTATATTTTGTCTATTTCTGCTATAATATATTAATTAAGCGGTTGAATTATGGTCTTGTCTCTTTTGTACGCACCAGGCTGAGGTTAATTATCTTGGTGATCTCCTCAATCCCAATTTGGTCAAGTTGATTATTTATTGCATTGAGGATGATCAAAGGCTACTTTTCTACGAGTTTATGCCTCAAGGAAGCTTGGAGAATCACCTGTTCCGAAGTATGTAACTAAACTCCTTATTGGTAGAGATTTATTAACTTGTTTCGTTTGTCTGTCTGTAGTTGGTCAAGATTTTACGAAAGCTAAGCTGATAGTCTGCGTTATCGTATAATCCTAAGAAACAAGCTTATTTATAGCAGGCAGTGGGGTTCAAGGTATCGAGTTTGAGATATTTCGATATACCGTTCTTTAATTTGTTTGTTGCTCCACAAATTAACCCAGCACAAATGGATGGAGTAGGTTTTTGAAGAAGTTTTCTTCTCAATTACAAACACTAGGAATGTGGAACAATTTCTGCCAACAATTACACGAGGATAGATAAAAGCATTTAATTTAACCTTCAAATACCGTTTTGGTTCACAACGCGAGCCGTCTTGTGAAATAATGAGGGTTTTTAGAAGATTGTTTAATTACACAGTATGGTTAATAATTATTCATTCGTTCAGTCATTTTATCAGGGTTGATGCCTCTTTCATGGTCCACCAGAATGAAAATTGTACCCGGTGCTGCAAAGGGTCTGGCTTTTCTTCATGAGGAGGCTGAACGGCCAGTAATATATCGAGACTTTAAAACATCAAATACAGTGTTGGATGTGGTGCGTGACCAGTAAAAATAATTCGCTGTTCTTTAATTTTTATCATCCCTTATCTGAAAAATTTTGAAATCTTCTCGAGGATTACAATGTGAAACTTTCCGACTTTGGACTTGCTAAAGATGGTCCAGAGGGAGATAAGACTCATGTATCTACTCGTGTGATGGGAACCTATGGCTATGCAGCGTCAGAGTACATTATGACTGGTAAATATGATTGAACTTCTTTGAAGATAATTTGACATATATTGACATTTTTATGTGAAATTATCTCTTAAACTTATTTTGACATTTTTTCTGTGAACGTATTAAGTTCTTAATCATGAATTAGAGCATAAGGCTGTAGGTTCTCCATAAACGGAATATACAACTGAGGTTCATTCTCGTCTTCAAAAAATGGAAGAAAGAAAAAAGGAAATAGGAACACGAAAAACGTTTTAGCTAACGAGAGCCATACTTTTACAGGGCATGGGAGTGCTTTCTATAGCTTTGGGCTGGTTCTAGTGGAGATGTTGACGGGCCAAAGATCCATGGACAAAAACCGACCAAATGGGGAGCATAAACCTGGTGGAATGGGCTCGACCCTCTCTTGGAGAGAGACGTAGATTTTACCTGACTTATAGATCCTCGACTTGAAGGATGCTTCTTGATAAAAGGTGCTCAGAAAGTAATTCAATTGGCTGTCCACTGCCTTAGCCGTGATCCGAAAGCCGGACCTCTGATGAGTGAAGTCGTTGAAGCCTTAAAGCCGGTGCCAAATCTCAAGGATATGGCTTGTACTTCTTCCCACTTCCAGGCCATACAAATAGAGAGCATGGGATCCACTTCGAAATCTAGAACTGGCAGTGGAGTGCGGGCAGGGCTGTCGTCAAGGAGCGGACAACGTACCCGAAGCCTCTCCTCTCCAAGTGGTTCACATGTCTCTCACATCATAATAACAATCTTCATCGTCACCCAAACCAATTGTCGGCCAGTCTTTACATTGAATATATATGCCATCCCCTGCTCTTTTCCCTTTCATTACATGTTTTGGTCCTGGGGATTTAAATATATTATTGGGAAAATGAACATCATGCATGAGTTTCGAAGTTCATGCCGACATGTATTCTTTCTTAATAGTGAGTATTTATGGGCATTGTTTTTCAAAATGAAGGTGATCAATTAGAAGAAACTGCTGAGAGAAACAATGAAGAGCTTTTTGGAATTAATGAAAAATGGTGTCCCGTTCATTGTATCTTTCAATTTGTCTCCATTTTTTTTTTCAGATCAATATTCCTGCTGCTTGTTCATCACCTAAGATTCCCTCGACAGATGCTGTTGTCCAGCCATAGTGAACAATTAAGTACTCCATTAACTTTCAATTATTGTTAAGTATTTATATTCGGTATTTGTACATAAGTGTGAGATAGTACGAGGTATAATCTATTAAACATATAAAAATTTAATAAAATTAACCATAGATATATTCAACTTTCACCCTCGAATTGAAATAACTATATTCATAGTTGATTTTCATCCGAATTCAAATAATCTAGTTTTTCACCCCAAGTCTAGTAACAAAGTTGTGCTCGCTATTGTGGTATTTTGCCTGTTATTGCAGCTCTAGCTAGTTGGTGAATTACTAAGTTGAGAGCCTACTGCGGATGTAAGAATTGTAGGATAGTTCAATGATTGTCATTGTCACTTCAATATAAGGTTAACCTCACTGATATATTTCTCTAGACAACCGAGATCATGAATAAACAAGTGAATATATATATATATATATATAATCAAATTAAGTCAAGGCTTTTGTCTTTCAATTTTCCATAGAATGTACATAAGATTTCTAAAAAAAATCTCCAACTACTTTCAGCCCCAATATCTACTCCAAGCTCACCCATCTATACATTTTTTTTTCCCAATAGTGCTAGTTGCATAGAAGTATCATAGAAGTTATATGCTTCCCCTTTCTTCCTGACCTGGACTGCCTTAACTAGCTTCTTCTTTATCGAAATTGCAAGACATAAAGATTCACTTTAGTAATTTGTCTTCACTTCTCTTTTGTTTTGTTTTGTTTT